>RXPK01000144.1:1498525-1551303 GCA_004143645.1 Protaetia brevitarsis
TGATATTGTAAGAAAAGGCATATTTGAAAGTTATAAAGTGGGGCAAAAAGTATTTGTCTAGGATCTTATCAAGAAATAAGGTTGTACCCATTTAAGAAATGCGAATCTAAAAAGAAGATAAGAGAAATCAAGAAATTTCGCAGAGTCAAATGACATATTATGGAAAAAATAAAAGTATTAAAGGTTCATTCTAACACATATGTATTTTGCACGTTAGCTTACATATAACAAGTTGAAAAATCTTGCTACTCTCAATTATACATGAAGAGGTCACTTTCACATTAAATTTATTGTTACAACAATTAATATTTAAAATTAATTCATAAAAGTATTAATTAATTCAATTCTGATTAAGTTTAACTGCTAACGCATACAACAAATAAATTACAACAGCTTGTATTTCATTAATGTTCTTGTGATTACTTCGCCAAATTATTATACGACTTATTTCGAGTTATTCTAAGTATCTCAACACTCCAAACATTTGAAAGTTCGTAATATGAAAAAAAGCATTGTTATCTTTGCCATTTAGCTTGTTAACGAAGCTATTGCATAATAATATATACAATTCAGTTCAGTTTTTTATCAGAGCCTTTCTTACAGAAACGTCATTTGCACTGGCGTTAAGCAGGAACAACCCAATTTCCCTGATTACTCGTTTCTTCATACAAGTTGTCGAAGCTTAAGCAAAAAATCGTTTTTTGAATAAGCGAAAGATACAGATGTAATATAGGGAAAAAATTTCGAGAATACCTTTGAATACAAATTCTAAAACCGTTTTATTACTATTCCCACAACGCGTCAGAAACCTGTTCCACTGGCTGGCTGTGTTTTTGTGGTTCGTGAATCTTTCACAAGTTTTGCAAATTACTCGTCATTTTAACATTTACGGGAATAAAAATATCGTAAAAGTTTATATTTTTTTCAAGAATTATAAGTAGAACAAACAAAAATTCAACAAAATATTCCAGAACTGTGTATACGGGGTGTTAAATACACTATTATATTTTTCATTATGTATTATAGTGACAGAGAGGAAAATTAATACATTTGTGTTAAATTACTACTAATTCAACACAAAACTGTTAGTGGCATATACTGATTATTAAGTTATTCGCATATTCTAAGTTTTTGTTTATGGCTTTATAGATAAATATCGAGATTTAAATTTCTCGCCACTTGTTAGGTAATATAAAATATACGTTTATGATTATATTTTTCACTTCATACTAAATTATATAAAATTTATAACTTTCGTGACGGATTCACATGAATAACTGTGCCTATTGAGACCACCATCATATGTTATCAAAACCAAAACGTAACTACTATGAGACAAGAAAAGAGGCTTTAGCCTTGGTCAAGTCTAAGGAAGACTTCCGCAAATTTTAAAGTTTTTGTTAAGAACCGACCATGCGATATTGTTTTTTTTTTTTGGGGAACCGTCTGGCTTGCAGTCTCTGGAAACAATGCAACCTCTCTGTTTTTTGCATTTGGTCTCCCATTTCTTTTACCCATTATATCAGTCAATTAGTACTAGTGCCCTGTACTAGTCTGTACAGATCTCTGCTGGTTGATGATTAACCTCGATTCTTTTGCGTTCAGAGCCTTGCATTCACATAGAATGGTAATAGTTCTCTGTCATCCTAATATACAGTCTGCTGTGTCTCCAGTGTAAAAACACCTGTTAGAGTGCGAAGATGATTCCTACTAAGCTGAAATAGTCCTTCAATATTCTTCTTTGATGGTTCCTTAATAAAAGTCCTCCCATGCATTGGCCTTTCTTTGTGTTTCTCCTTTACTCAGTTTCTTACCTGCTCCCGTGCTGTATTTTTGGACACTCTTAGAACAGGTTCTGTGCCTGTACATAAAACCAATGATCTCTTCCTGTTAACTCATCAGCTTTTTTTGTTTCTTTTAAATGTTCTGGTACCCACGGAAAAGCATTGATGTGGTTGCTACGCTTCCAGAATGTTGAATGGCAAGTGGCAAGATGGATAGAACGTTTGCAATAGTATGATTTTGACGACAAAGGACTGTGCCTATTGTTGTCGCGCCGAAGAAAAGCCCGAAGCAACTTGCTATCGAGTTTCTATTATAAATGTTGGCTAAAGAGGAGATCAAATCCAAGCTGGAGTGGAAAAGAAAAGGAGCACCATCCAATTGGGAAGGGTAGGCCCGTACACTAGAGAGCTGAAATCAACACAATCCGATTCGCGAGTGATACAAAGCGGCGTTTTGAAACGAGTATTAGAAGACAAAGCTGGGACAAATAAAAAGCTACAGAGCATTAATGGAACATCTGGAGGATATGAGTTCTATTAAAGAGTTCTGTAGAGACAGCCAATGTAGAAATAAAAGTGGATATAAATAGTAATAATAAATGAATTTATTGCCATAACCTACATAATAATAAACATAAAACAATAATAATAATAAATAGAGGCAATCTGAAGGCGAATCTCAGTTGAAAACTGTTGTTTAACATTCACAAACAAATATGAAATCACAATAAATACAATGTCTAAAAACTAAACTCGATGACATACAGATAATTCAGTCTATAAAACAAATCAAATATTACAAAAAGATTAATATGAAAAAGGAATAAATATAAATAGGTAGCATTTAAGTGAGTTTAGCTTATTATTTTAATAATGCTTAGATGTTTAGTATTTATATTAGTGTTATTTTATTTTAATTAGACTTAAGTGTAGAAATAAGTACTTTTTATTTAACAAATCCTCTGTGTCGGTTATTTGAACACTGAAGGCCTTATAATTTCATGTCAGAAGTGGCTGACTGATGCTCTAATTGAGCGATCTTCGTTCGCGAGGGTGTTTGTAATTGGCGCGTCTGGTTCTGGAGTGATCTATACCTTTCCTGGATGTTCTAGTGCATCAACACTAGAAACCTAGATTACGTATCGATGAAGCATATATATATAGCGCCCTCTATAGACGTTTTATACAAGCAACGCCACCTGCTGGCGCAATTAGAAATTCAAATACGCGCGTAACAGTATACGACATGATATCTGTGTGTTCGTCCTGCTAATAGAAAAATTACATATAAGCACATGACTGACATAAACTTTAACTATTTTCATAAAATCTAATCGAAATTGCGGTAGTAATTTGCTTAATGTAGTGTAACTGTTCTTTACTCAACACGTTAAACGCCAGGAAGTTCTTTTTTTTAGTAACTGATAATTTCAATGAGTTCACTTTCTTCCTAGAATTCGCAAACTGTTAAAATAACTTTAATCACATTAATTAACTACACAATATGCACAGGACATTTAATTCTCATATACGCATACATACGATATCACATAATAAGCTTGGTATCTTGACCTATTTTGCTGGTTCCTATAGTAACTACAAACAAGTCAAACAAACAACCGATGTATGCTAATTACTATACGTTAGAACTGATATCTTAATTCAACAAATCCAAGTGGAATATTTTTTTTTTGGTATAGAAATGTGAAACCTTAATAATAATGCTCAAACATGTTGAATAATAATGTAATCATAACTCACCCAGCGAAATTAATGAAAATCTTTTTATATTGACATCATAATTGCATGCTAGGCAATAATAAATCTAAACTAAAGATAATACATCAGTTATCTAGCGGACAGGCGTGTTTTCACATGCCATATTTGTTTCAGAACAGAAGTTTTAGATCTTTCACTACTCCCACGCCGTTCATTCTAGATAACTTTTGTTTAATTATTACGCTCAATTCGGTTCGTCTAAATTGCTATAGTCTGTCCAGAGACTAATGCCGATTATCGGGGATTATTCACTACCTGCTGTGGCAGGTACTGAGAAATTATGCAAATGAGGTAATGGGTCATATTAGGAGAAATTGCACTTTTCTTAAGTAAAGAATAATTTTTTTTAATTTAAAATTAATTCATTGTTTACAATTTAAACTCATTATTAAACAAGTTAATAATTAAATTTTAGCCGATCATATATATTTGTAATTGTATTAAGGAATGTTGTATAATAGTATAACTAACAGCTTCTTGCGGGTTTCGCCGTGTGTCAAAACTTTCGCTGAACGCGAACTGAACAGTTCAGTTATCCTGAAGAAGCTGTCAGTATGAACAGCGAAACGTCGAGCGAAAGTTTTGACACACGGCGAAACCCGCAAGAAGCTGTTAGTTATAGTTACACCGGCCGTGAAAGCCTACGCAGTGTTGTATAATAGTATTTTAAATATTAACACCTCCTTCGCTCAATTAATTAAATTATACCACTTAACATATATATAAGAAGGTAATAAATAAGAATATATAGTTGAAAAACAGTTGACGCAAAATATAGATGCTTAAAATGGTGGAAAGACAACATGTAGAAACCGCAGATTGCCGTTGAACATTTAAGAAACGATGTATTCGCGGGTAGTAGTAATATTTCGGTAAGTGAAAGTAGTGATGCGATAGAAGGCGGTGTTGATAATGCAAGAAATCATTGGAGCACCGAATTACAGCAGATAATCCTGAATGTATACAATAAATTGAAGAGTGAGAATTATGGGATTAAAACAGAGCAATTGTTAGAACATCGAAATTAACGACAGTGTCTTACGGCACAGTGTAGAAAATCGTTCAAAATATTGTATTTAAAATAAAAACAAGCAAAATAACAAAGGACAACCGAAGAAAATTAGTAAGTGGGATTTTGATATTGTGCTAGAAGGGAAATGTACCGGTTCTATAAAAGAAATTAAGTTCCTATATTGCGAAGTTTGTCTAATTCCTGAAAGAAAACAATAGATTGCAGTGCTGTATCAATACGATATCGCATGTTGAAAACAGCTTTACATATGGTACAATTGATAAGCGGCGAACAATTATGGAATCGCAAACACTGCAGCTACTGCGGGATGAATAACTAGCGAAATTGAAGGTATTTGGAGAAGAGAAACATTTTATTTTCCAGAAACAATATTGCTACTTGAGCAAAATATGGCATGACATCTATGATACTATAAAGAAAGGTTAGGATGATGGTACGAGAATGTGTTCCGTAAATGTTCCTATTTCTAAAGGGAAAAAAATACGTAAAATGTAAAAATGTTTCAGCGACCTGTTCTGCCATCTTATAAAGATCTACATATACCAAACGTAAGTTAAGGCATCTAGTATGAAGGATTTTGTGCATTTTTTAAAATAAATAAGTTGGTTTCACTAGGTCAATTTGCTTTTTTAAAAAACCTTTTGGGGCACTTTGATACAAGGAATGATGCGTATCAATGTATCCCGTAACTATATTAAAATGCCCCAATATAATATAATTTGTAAAAATAGCCTTTAATGATTGGCACATTGGAAATCTTTGTAAGATTTCATTTTTATATAACTGCTGCTGAACTTTCAAAATAAAAAAGAAAATAAACAAAGTAGCCAGGAAATAGATTTTGTGGAGCTGGAAAGAAGTCAAAATGTTGAAGTTATTGATGAACGTTGTGACAGAGACCAGACCCAAGTAGTCCCTTTTGACCAAACGGATATTCCTGCATATGCAAATGTTATTTCATCTCCCTGGTTCATCTCCTCTGGTCCGTCAGATCTTCAGAGTAATAATGATATATTCAGCAGCAGTGCGATCAAATCCGCTTTCAACGAAAAGACATCTAGAAAAGAAAAGGGCAAATCTAGGGTTTATACTGATACGCCAGAAAAAAAGTAGGCTACAAATGTTACATAAAGAAAAGGAAAGAAAGCGGCAAGTTAAATTGATTAAACAGAGAGCAAAGGAGTTGAAAACGGCAAAGAATTTATTGGGACTTACAGAAACTAAGAAAAAAAAAATCTGTTTTTATTTCAAGTCAATGTCACATTCTGATTTCAGTGAAAACGAGTCGATGAAATTAAGTGATAGCAACGATGATGAAGAATCTGATGCAGAAGGTGAAGAAGAATTTCACATTTCTAATCCTGAAAATATAAATATTGCGGATTTCCTTCTTATCAAATTTGAAAAAAAGAAATTTTGTAGTTCATTATATGTGGTCAAAATCAATTCTAAGTACAATTTGACTGACTATCAAGTGTGATATTTTAGAAAAAAGTCTAAGGTTTTGTTTTTCTGCTTCCAGATGTAGAACATTAAGCAAACGTTAATTTTTCTTACACTTACCTAAACCATATTTTTCGAAAAGTACAGCTGAAGATCATCTATCTATAGTTCTCAATTGATTTAAGTGCATACCATGTGCAATAAAAGTAGCAATCGTATTAAGTTTGCCGTTTTTGTAAACCTGTTAGATTTATTTACGATTGTTTTTTCATATTCACTTTTTTAAAGAATAAATATATTCTAAACAGTTAGTTTTGTTAAGTAACAAGCATTATTTTCGATAAAATGTAAGTCTGATTACATTCTCTTCATAATTTTCATGAAAGTGTTACAATTTAACCAATTTCAAACAATTTCCACTCTGTATTAAAGTTGCCCCAAGGATGGTTATACATCCATGGATTGTATGTTTGGTGGGGCAAAATGATTCAAAATTATTTTTTTTACAAACACGTAATTTTCTTTTTCTTTGACAGCCTAGACATTCTCTCTCTTGACATTATAGTATTTGGATATTTAACTGCAAGCCGAGTAGAAAATAAATTAAAAATATTATATTTTATCACATGATATTTGATTTTTAATTTTTCTGCGTCAATCTGCCCCACCTCCCCCTATGCATATCAATATATTTTAAAATCGAACATAAATGTTTTTATAATAAACGTTTAGTATGACAATCTTTGTGCGCTCAAAGGATTGGGTAAACATTTCTTTTCTGCAGTTCGAATGCTAGAGAATAAACCAAATCGGTATGTCTATGGACAGACTATACCTTGTGAGCCCGATTTCGGTATAATAACCCATCGATATATCCTACACGCGATCATCCGCGTCCGTTTTAATCCAAACAAAACGCTCTTCAAGAATAGATTCGTCATAAATGTATGTCGCTCATATTCGCGCCCGCCGTCAACGACGGTTAGAAACCTCAAAGCGTTGGCGTTAGATCTGTTACAGTTAGAGCGGCGTAGACGACCGCAACCCGACCGCTTTCGCCTATTTTTTCTTTTATTTTCGCCCGTAAAACTAGAACGATTATGTTAAAATCCCGATATCCTTGGAATTGATGATACTGTTTATTTTCAGAAATATTTTATTCTGAACCGTCGCGGGTCCGCAACTACTACGGGTTTGGTACCCGAAGCGATTCCATTGGATTAGGCTGCCGGAGACTTTGCGTCTGATACGGTTCGGTTTTACGAGCTCGTTCATTTGCATTGTTATTTTATTAGTACATATTTATTAAATATTTATTTATAACTATATGAGATATATTTCCAAATAGTATAATAGAAAGCAAAGTTTTTGTGTACCAATCTGGGAAGTTCGATGAATTTTTGATTGCTTGAAGGTAATATGAAGTAAATATAGCCGAAAGTCTACAATCCCTCTATGCATATAGAAATTACGTGAGTATAGCGTGAATATACTATAATTTAAATTACTATCATTATACGACAAGGATCTTTTTTTTTTTGGGTTTTGAAAAACTACCGGATGTGAAACTAATCACAACAAATGTGGCTAGCATTGAAAAAAAATAGATTGTAGAAATTAGATTATAAATTCCTTTGTATTAATCATTAAAATAATTATTATCAAAAAGATAATATGTTGTTAATAATCTATACAGTAAAAAAAATATGATGATATTACAACAAAATGACTGTACTTGATATTATTTTGCGGTATCTTTACGGTAATATCGTTTTTAAAGTAAATTTGCCGTAAGTGTTTAGTATGAGCTGTATATTTACAAACATCAATATAATGGGATAAATTTATTCTATAAATTTACTACGCAGTATGAATATTACTGTCAAAGCTGTAATTTTACCATAGTATGTAGAGGAGAGAATTTGTTTCTGAACGTGATCAGTCACAGTGTCTACTCTCTCATACACGTATTCTGCAAAGCATGTTGTTTCTCCACGTTCAGTGTAATATAAATGTCACACAATTATTTTCAAACCCTGGTATTGCTATATTTTTTTCTCTGAAGATATTGCCAAAATTTTTTGAAGAAATATTTTCTGAGTATAAGCGAGTTGTATTTGGAAATGGCATTTCCAACCTGTGCTAAACGTTCAGGGACATGTTGGCAGTTATGAAAAGCAAAACATCGCGTACAAACACATTACACTACTCTCTCTGACGCAACCAGATCTTTCTGCAACTTTTTAACCTGTTACTAACCTGTTAAGAATAAATTGCATATAAGATTGAAAACGTTAAGAAGCATTACAAGTACAGAATGTAAAGAAGTATGTAACTGTGAAGCAATTATACCTACATATATATAACAAAGATTGAAATTGTAACAAAAACATTAGTGGTATTTAGTGCGCTATTACATTCATCATGTACTGTAATCATAAAATTGTAAATTTATAGCTTGATGTAAATTTCCTTAGCCACTTGCAAGATTACTGTAATATTTTTTTTTACTATGCATTAGTGCCTAAGATTTTTTTTTAGTATTTTTATTTACGTAGAACATATTATACCCAGTGATATCATATAGTATTCATGTGATATCATATGGGATCAATAGGGTCTGATGGGGTAAAAGTAAGATAACCAGATTTTCTCATTGAATTAAATTGGGATTGCGAAGAAAATATTAATACTTAAATCAGTAGGTTCAATTTCTTCGCAAGCAATAAAATGTCAGTATAAAACTAGTGTATACTGCATCTTTAGCAATATATTGATACTTAACTGACATGTGAGATGACAAATAAGAACATACAGTGTGTGAAAGGAAACGAATAGGAAATTGTGAACAAGAAAACATTGGAACAGTTAATTTAGTACCGGGACGATAAAGATATTCTGGAGAGTATGTTATTAGCTGTATGCTGTCAAGAAATTAAAGACTGCATTAACGACAGTGAATTTTTAGCAATTCATAGCGACGAAACAACAGATATTTCACATCATTGTATTGTATTGTTTAGGGATTTCCTTCTGGTAATCTCGCATACACTAATATTAAAACTGACAAAATACGTCGTCACTCTTAGATTTATGTATATATCAAGCAACGTAAGTGAGTCTAGTATTTAAACGGTCATTTATTTTTTATTTCTACTAGCGATTATTTACACCTGTTTAGATACGCAAAAAACTGAGGGCCCCTCCTCACGTACAATTCTCAAAAGCTGCCATTGCAACCACCATAAGAGTTACATTTAGGCCGGCGCCACACTTGACGAATATTTCGCTGTGTAAATTTCGTCTGCTCGCAATTAAAATTGACTGAATTTCCGCTTAATGTGAAAGCTTTTGCGTGTTTGCATTAAAAATATACCCTTAAAACGTAGGCGCTGATTACGCGACTGAATTTATGCTAGGGAATTACGTCAAGTGTAGCGCCGGCCTTATGGTGAGATTCTGCACGATTTGCTCGGAAGAGTGAAAAACTCCGTTTTGGTAAACATGCATTTGTAGTGCAAGATGATCCCCTCGACAATCCTCATCAATATGTAAGGCCCGTTTTACATTATACTTAATTTAGTATGAAATTTTGTGTAAAATTTTATTTTGAATTTATAAAGAAATTTACCTGCATGTCATACGTAAAAAAAAATACATCTGAAAATTGGTACAAAATATTTGAATATGTCTGTTTGATATTTAAAGTAAAAAATTTAGTATGAAAAAAGTTATGAAAAGGATTATATTATCCGTAAAATGGCTGACCAAGAAGTATTGCTGTTATGACTATCATTTTTAAATGTAACTATGATAGCTAGTCCCGTAAAATATTATGTAAAAATTGGATAAGTATGTGACCTGAAGGAAGATGCATTCTAAATTTATTAAGTTCGGGATTAAGGACTGACGGTCCATTGTCGAACGATTTGATGAACTTTGGCAATTTCCTCATTGTCTAGGTGATCTTGACGGACGTGGATAGACCTGGATCTGATAGATTTTATTTCTTCAATATAAAGGCGCAAATAGTCTAGTAGTACTTAGACCTTCAGATGGTGATTATAAGCTTATTTCTAATGTTCTACTCAAAACTTAAGCTGCATCGATATAGATGAAGTTGGAGAGGAAAATGTTGAAATTTTGGTAAGGTGCAACGACCAAGTGGCAATAGATCTGCTAATTTTGCAAGACAAGTTAGGGATGAAATATAATTCTAAAAATAAAATGCAATGTTTTGTACGTATCTATCTTTTTTTATAGATTATAAAACTGAGTATGTTCAACAAATTGTTATACAATCAATCAATTTTAACTTTATCTAGGGTAGTTTTGAATACTCAATCAACAATTCAACCTGCTGACATGACCACGACATTGTTCTAAAATGGATGGTGATACAGCGATATACGATAGACAACAAAACTCCCTTATGCTTTGACTCAACTACAAACTACATCGTTTATTTTTGCGTTGTCTATATCAACTTAGATTGAGCGATCTGTATAGTACGACAAACGCCGACCTATCCCACTGGACTTAACCAACAATTCACTTATTGCGCACGCATATTTCGTTTGTAAAATTAATGAGAAAATAGAACAAGTTCTAAATATTTAGTACAATATTTCGTACGAAATTTACAAATAAATTTTTCTGTATGATACTCTTTGAAATATTTAATAGCAAATTTATATCAAAGTTTCATACTAAATTAAGTATAATGTAAAACCGGCCTAAAGTTTGCCATGTTCGTACAAGAAATTTTACATTTTATCACAATTTTACATCTAAGGTGATTGATTTCACTTGATTCTTTAATATTCCGTTAAATATTTTCTTCCATCTCAAGTTTTCTTTGATCTTTATTTTCTTTTGCGAACTTTTAGTTTCTTACATTTTTTTGTTTGAATCTGTTAAGGATTTAGAAAAGCTTTTCATTATTAACTCAGCACGTTCATATGAAGCTGAATCTCCCTAAATCAACTTCCCTTTGATTTGAACTTTTCTCCAAATCGAATTCATGATTTTGTATGTGCAACTGAATGATTAACCACTTGTAAACGCCATTCTCCAATTCGAATACTTTAATTCGAGCTCTCCCTCAATCGAATCAAAAATTCAGGCATGTCTTGGAAATTCTACGCCAGTTTTCCTCCCTCCAAATCGAACAGCTTTCACAAATGAAAACGTTTTGAACCTGAGTAGAAAAAATATTTTTTTAACATTAGATATAACTATATTTGAAGTGTATGTTATAACATTTTTGTCTCACTTCCTTTAATTCAAACTCTCCCTAATTTGAACAAATTGGAATGCCACATGAAAATATGATGAAAAGAGTCAACTGTAGTAAAATTTAGAATTAAATAGTTTTCCTTAAATTTTTTTAAGAATTTTGCGTTATGATTCAGAGTGACATTCGATGTGGCGTTTTAAGTGGCTGTTCAAAGACAAGTTATTTCTATTCGATTATCTACATATATTTTTTTTATTTTCAAAAAGTTTCTCTAAAGTGACCTGATTAAAATAAATCATTAATAAGTACGTTAAGCTTATACTACATACATTCTTTTCTTCAAATGTCTTGTTTATGATTTTATTACAGCATTTGTTTTTCCTTTTATAAGTATAATCACATATCCAACTGCAAAATTAAGACACTAGCCGATTAAATTATGACCACTACACTCTGTTCGCCATTCATTGCCAAATATGAATTACAACCAGCCCAATAAATATCGAACGTTGTTAAATGTGTCTCTTAAGCTACTCGCATAAAACTATAGCCATTAATTTTAGAAAATAATCGAAGCATATGAAATAAATTTTCCGGCTTATTACAACAATAATGCGCGCCTTGATATATTTATAACACCCCGATGTCATTCTATTTAATTGTGAATATGTTATGTCGGCCGTACGTTGCGAACGCTGGCTGTTTACTCTACTTTATTGCCCGGACACTTACCACATTTATTTATCATATATGACTCAATCAGGACTTTAAGCGCCTTTTATTGGCGTTTCATATGTGCAATTGTTTGTTTTCTGTTGCGTGATTGCGTATGTTCCGTTAGAAATTCGTAACGCAATAATAACTATTGTCGATAACTAATTACTCGGTAACTGATAGGTGTTGCTTGGTAATTTCGTCATTTAATATCCACTAAATTATGAATGAATAATTTAGAGTTGAAGCTTTTGAAAATTATATGCCTACCTACTTATGTACGAAGAATTTGCAAGTTGAAACCGTACAACAAATGTATTTTCTTAGTTCAACTAAAATAATTTATTTAATTTTGTATACTTAAGTAATAATTAGGAATTACTATAGACATATAATCAAAGTCCTGAATAGCCTACGACATAGAAGAAAAATGGAAACATGATGTGGCTCAAATTTTTCTGGTAAGACGCATAAAAAAATAACACGATTCTGAATAAAATAGGAAATTAAATCTCTGAATTATATACGAGTAGAACAAGGAGGAATAACCTGAAAGTGTTCTAAGTATTATATTCTTGTAGCTAATTCTCTGATGAAGCAATATATAGTTTGTGAAAGCTCAGAATCTGAATATTTTGTTTGACTTTGGCTGTTACACCCACCGTATTTTTAATATAATACAATTGTTAATGTATGGGTATATTGTGGTTTCTTTTTATAAAAGTGACGACTTTCCCATTATTTTCAGAATAGGATATAGTCCAAGCATAGGCAAACTGTGTTTGAAAATGACGTTTGCTGCCTGTGTTAAACGCTCAGCAAAAAGTTGATAGAATAAACAGCAAAACATCGCTTACAAACACATTATATTTCCCTGCGATCAGAAGGTCTTTTTCTAAATGCTCCGTACACATAAGTTTCGTGTAACATTGAAAAGAAATTTCACGAAATACAAGTGCAGATGAACAAAAGTGTACCCACCTCTATAGTAATTGTACAAGAAGACAACAGAAATTATCACAAAATACTTTTGCACTTTTACATTCAAATACTATAACTATAAAATCGTATATTTGAAGCTTGATGTAAATTTACTTAGCTACTTGGAAATTGCAGTAATATTTTGCAGGTGTAAAAAATATCTGGAACGCATGTGTAATAAAACAAGTTTTATTTTTTGGAATATAGGTTTTAATTTAATTACTTGTTAATTTATTAACGTGACGCATATTGGAGAAGTTTCGACAGTCTTAGTTGTCTTTTGCAGTCTTATTATTGTAATTTTTGTAGCTACAAATTTATGAATTTTTTATGAAAGCGTAGGACTCAATTGAGAGAAGAAAAATATGTTAAGCAATACAAAAACTAAACATTCCAAACAATCATTTAGGCTAATAAAAATGATTAATAAAACCAAAATCATTGACAATGAAATGATTTGATTGGCTCAATGAAATACGTTATTGTTGCGACGAACACTAAGTTTGTCCCAATTTTAGTTATTATTAAAGAGTAAATTTCTAGTTAAAATAATGAACTTAATTCATTGATGCAATAATGGCATTTCATTCACTCAATTCACTATTGAGTAAGCGTTGCAGCTTTATTTATTTGCATTGCATTAAAAATAATACGAAAAGATCAATATCAAGCGTTGGTGATTACCAAAAAACATTAAAAGAAAATGCCTAAATAATTAACGGTAGAATGCCACCATGGCAGGGGCTCATGATACATTGTGGAGGAATTATCATACAAGTAGAAAAGGGAATAGAAATGTACCTACCAAGTGTTTTTAGCATTCCTCCAATAACAAATTCACTTTCATCAGTATCGTGTTTCAAGTATTATTATTGATTCTCCCCTAAGAGATCAGAGTTTAGATGCACGCCCTCTAGGCGCCACACGCCAAACTCTCACTCAATCAGCGACCGCGCTGTAAAACGGTAATTCAATCACTGCCGTACACCTTTCATTGAGGTATGTTTTCTGTTCGTTATTGCAATAAATTGCAAACAATTGAACTAACGAAGAAGGTATTATTTAATACTTTTTGCGTTGATATCGTGAATAATTTTATGAAAATTTAATATAAAACTAACAATTTATATTCTTTCACATTCATATTATTAACAAAATTATTTATGGAATCTATGAAAATATAGTTACCATAACAAATATTATCCATGGACGAGTGCGCAATAATTGCAATAATTAAAACTACTTTATTTCACTAATAAATCTTGTTATTTACTTAATCAGATGTTATAAATAATATTTTATCATAACAACGACACATTTCGTTCTGTCGATGAAAATTCAGTCAATGAATGTTGATTATTGATATCACGTCCCAGTATTTTTCTTAGTGTACTGTTGAAATGCGATTCCATGGACTGTAGGTGGATATTTACTACCTAAATACCTATCGCACAATATATTATGTGCTTTTCCATAATTCCGTTAGCAATTATGTAAACATTTTGGAATATATTATGGAATATCATATCAATTTTTATCAAGGTACACCGAAGAAGAAATGATTACATGCAGTGACAGCAGACTTAAAAACTTTGGGGTGATGGATTGGAAAAATGGAAGAGTGGAAAAATTTTACAAGACGTTTTCTAACAAATTATTTCTATCTCTGAAGCAAAGAATAGTGATAGCCAATATTAATTATATCAACACACAGAATTCCCAGTGTCGAAATGATTGCATCGATACAGAGGTCAAAAGCTATGTTCTGACTAGCAAACATTTTGCTGCAAATTGATTGCTGCAAACAATATTTGTCAGTGTGAACTGCTCAAAAAACATATTGCACCAAAAAGATGTTGTTGGTGCAAGTTATTGAAGCAATATATTTTGCGTAGATGTGAACAGATAACTTTTGATTGCTCGTATTGTTTGCATGCTTGCGACGGTCGATTGCACGTGTCAGTCGCAAGAGATAGTGTTTGCACGAGATGGCAAAATTTGCGCAGTAAAAAGAGTTGACACAAAAATTAGTAGCAATTTATGAAACTAATCCCGAATTATTGGAGGTATCAAATGTGGATTACAAAAATCGCAATAGGAAACAAAGAATTATTGAAACGATATATAAAAAAGCTAAATATTTGTGAAAATGAAATACAAAAAAATTTCGTAATCTACACACAACTCCTACAGGAAGTGCGACGTATTAAAAAGAAAAAAAGTAGACATGGAACTAGTAATAATTATGAAAGTAAATGGGAATTTTTTGAATCATAAAATTTATTTCCACAAACTTAGAATGTCGCCAACTATAAACAATCTGTAAGTGGTGGTTGTAAACAAGTAGTAAATAAGTAATATAAATGTGTTGGTATTGCCAGTTAACTTCTCCTTCAGATAGATAAAAATAATCTCTGAACTCATCGCGGAAATCTTCTGCTATGGTCTATGAAATTTTACAAAACTGCGGATCTTCATTTCTTAGTTCTTGTAGAAGTTATTATGGAAACCCAATTCTTTTCTTTGAAGTATCCATTCTCTCACATATTTTTTTTCTCATTTTACTTGTTTTATTCCTTGCCTTTTTAACAAAGCACTACTGCCGCAGCAGCGATTTCTTTCACGGACAGATATTCAACTTCCTGTTAGAAGTTTCAAATTAAACTGATGCAAACACATGTGCCAATGTAAACAACTACGATATTTGGCAGGCAAGTAGGGCCACAGAAATTGCATACAGTCGGCGATCCACTTTGCAGCTACAATTTGCATTAATTTTTGTTCACAAGCATGAACAGGGCTTGCAAATACTTGTCCAAATGTTTTTGCGCAATTCGTTGCTAGCCGAACAAGGCTAAAACAAAACTTTTTGCAATAAACAGAATATTAATTGATGCATCCAGTTAGATTTAACCAATAAATAACTTTCTCGAACTTTCCCATCTCGCGCTTATCCCCAAGCGTCGAAAATAGAGGAGGAAAAAAATTGCTTAATTAGCATTTCATCTATCAGGACGCGGTGTTGAGCCGGCGGCGAGCCGCTATTCGAAAGGAAAAACGGAATTCTCCGGTCTCATATTTGCGGTCGAACGGAGTGCTATCGCCCGCGCCCCGACCTGAGCGAAGAACCATTTTGTTTCAATTCGCTCTTTATTATGATGTAATTGATAAATAATACATCAAGTAGATGTCTGCCTGTTCATCCATGACAGAGCCGAACGCCGGGGACTGCTTTTTCATTCTGCTCGTGTTCCGTTGTTGTGTTGGTGCGCTCGTTCCTTTTCGTCGTCGCTTCTCTCTCGACCTTCCACTTCGTCGCGATCGTCTCGCGTCGTCGTCCTCTTCGTAGTTTCCATCGCCATTGTAAAAATGCGAACGCATAGAAATCGAAAACGACACGTTCTTTCTGAGAATCTCGTCGCACATATATACCTATACATTGCGATCGCGAATTCGTGGCGAAATTTATTATTAAGAGCCGTGCGTTTCTCATTTCTGAAGTTAAATTGCATGCATGCGGATGGAGTATGCATGCGACGCGATGTTTATGCTTAGATGGGTATCGTTTGATGTTGATATTGTCATGAAAAGGGAGATAGATGTTTTATTGTAAGTACGTTGAATGTATGGAATGCTGTAGCTTTCGGTTTTTCCGATTTGAGAAATAAAATTTGAGGTCAGTCATTTATTTCAAGTTGCTTGCAACTTCCACCACATCGTTATTTCTTCCTTCTATTTCACAAATTTGAAACACGAACCCATATGATAAAAGGGCACCTACAAGCAGGTTCATCCCGATTGAAAATTTCGCTAACTTCGTGACCCGCATTCTCAAAAAATATAAAACTGATTTAAACGAAACCTTTTGGAAATGCCTACAGAAAAACAAAATATTGCAGTGCAAATAAAAGGGTGATAAACTTTCTACACTGAGAAAAAGGATTGTTTCGACCTAAAAAAAAATAAAAATTCTTGTGTCAAACAACTCTTCTACTTGTATATTCTTAACAGTATGTAGTTTTAATTCAAATACTCGGATATGTTTAAACTTATTGTTATATACATAAAAATACCTGTTTCTTGTTTCAAATAATTTTTATGGTATGGAGTTTTTGCAACGCGCTGAATGAAATTTGTTTTTGGCAACAAATACATGGATAGTAACAAGACATTGACAATACAATTTTTTGTTTATGGTTTTTTGTCCGTTACCATTCCAACCTTCCCTCCCCCCAATGCTCAGCTTATGCTTACAGCAATACATATAATACCAGTTTACTTGTTTTAGTGTACTTTTAAACACGTGCCCTGGTAAAGTATTTACCAATTTCTCTTATTTAGGGTAGTGCAGATTTAGCACTACAATGTGTATATTTTTCTACACTAAAATTTTACCCGATACACTGACCAAAAATTACACGCCAGAATTTCTTACTGTGTACCAATGAAAACAATTACATATTCTGCGAAAGCCTATTTTTTTTAAATATAGTTCACACACGCCATATTCTACAACAAATGGGTTATGGTAATGCAGTTACTGAAATGAAGTACCTAATAATAATGATACTTACTGCTATTATATGGTGCAAATTACAAACACGATGTATAAAACATTTTTGACAGGCAAAAATACGACACGACAAGCATCAACCAACATTATTAACCACCAGCAAATTTAAACGTATGATACAATGCGCACGCGTATATTTAAAAAAATATTTTCCATTAAATCTAAAACCTGAAATATTTGAATAGAAACAAATCGGTTTTTCCAACAAATATATTTTAATTCAATCAATATTTTCTTGCTTTGATACTAAAACAATCACGTTGTTTCGTTCAATGTGTTTGAATATAGCTCAATATCTTTTGTTGTTCAAACCACAAAAGATATTGGGCCAACAAATATATGTTTTAAAGTTATTGCTAGCTAAAACAGTTGTTTGCACCAAAAATCAAAAACTGTAGTAAAATGAAATTTTTATTCCAACATTGAGCGCTGTTTGCTTTAAGATATGACATATTTGCTTGAAATCAAACAAATAACATCAAAAATTTCGATGTTTTTTGATATAAAGAATTCCTTTTTCTTATTGTATAAATATTTGCTAAGTTGTCAATCTGAAACTACAATACTTATCCACAAAGAATAAAAATAATTGTAGGACGACTTAAGCCACTAAAAATACGTTAACTAACTAATACTAATTAATATAATTAGGTCACATTAAAATGTGAGTAACACCGGGTTGATATTGCTATACATACGCTTCACCTTACCAAAGCCTTGCTACTAGTCAACCTAAGGTATACGGAAAATTCTTATATATGCTTAATAAGTGGTAGAATAATTCACTGAGAATTTAAGACGGAATTCTCATTATTATCGTAAAGATATTTGCTAAATTATCAATCTGAAGCTACAATATTTATCTATAAAGAATAACAGGAATTGTACCACGGGATTAAGCCACTAAACATCTATTAATTAGCTAACCCTAACTAATATAATTAGTTCACATTAATCTATAATTGTTGGACAACATTAAGCTACTTTGTAATTTCAGATCAACAACTGAGCATACATTGAATATATCGTATAACTATGAAAATATCCGCAAAGATGGCAGTTCTCCTATTTCACTACAGTGACAACGTGTATTTAGCATAAATTAAATCCCATGGCAGACATGATCACGACATATTTACCTATATACCTACATTAAGTAAATACCTTCTAAAAATTGTGATCATCAGAACGGCGACTCGCATCGCACAACGCCTGCGATTCACCCCCAAAACGGGGCCAACTGGTACAAGCCTACAATAACGACTACTAAAATCCAGTTTTAACAAATCGTTACATGCTTTTGCAATAAATTGATTTATTTAAATCGACAAAATTCTAATATACAGTAAGGATGAAAGTACTTGCTTTAACAAAGTATGGTAAGATAGTTGCAGAGAGTGCAATGAATTGAGTCCCGAGTGCACAAAATATTTGTTACCCCTAAATTATTATAACCACTACAACCAAGTAATCATTCATTTAGTGTAAACAAACGATTAAAGTGAAATAAATACTCAGTTAATTGATCCAAATATGTAGCCACATTATTTAATGGTTTTTTTTTTCAGGGAGATGTTGTATTTAAGGGGTATATTAATTATCAGATATAATTAAAATTTGGGCGAATTAAAATTGTTTCTTTAACAATCTAATTGTTTCTCGCAATTTCTACTTTTTATTGGCTTGTAAAAAACAAACATAGAATTTAATTTATCTCCAGCAATTTCGGAAAAAGATTAATAAGACGTGTCGGGATATATTATTTTTTAGGAATGCAAAAACAAATTAGTACGTAAAAAAGTAGTGTCCTAGAATAAAAATACATGCATTATCCTGCTCAGCTCATCTGCAGATTTGGTATTAACAATAAATTCTATGCTGGAAAATCTGCACTTGAACTTGGAAATTGATTACACATAACCAAGACAATTTTTTTCGGAGTAATGATGAAGTAGACTCGAAGAAAAAAATATTTGAACGATTCAAGGCTGAGCAAGCAAGAGAGATAATATCTGTTTCTAGTAATGGAAAGAACCCGATATTTCTTAACATTTCTCTGTATCTTTCACTCGATTAGGCTCGCATCGTTCAGATATTTTTTTTTCAAGTGTACCAATTTCCCAATTTGCTAGTTACTACCAAATATAATGGGCATACCATGGCTTGCATTGCGTTCTAGCAAATAGAATGCATAAATAGATAGGAGGTTATCATAGCAACAGTCATCATTAAAAATCATAAGTGTTATGATGCATTCTAATTTTCTTTCTGTAATGCTAACATTTGGTACTTAATTGCTATACGGTATATTTTATAGATTAGTATTTGAATCACGTAACGAATTCCATATAATGATGGATTCCTGGACAAAAAAACACGTCAGAATAAACGGGTATATGCACAATAACGTTTTTAATCATTAACGATGATATGAATAACAAAATGAAGTTATTTACGAATGTTTTAATATTATGGGAATAATCAGGACATAGTTAGGGTATGTAACGATAAGCCATTTTTCCGTTTACTGATAGCATTATTAGTGGGTGTCGTAAAAATTTATACCCCTTATTCAAATATCTAAGAAATTGAAACGTACTCTTTCAACTGACGGAATTATAAATATTTACATAATATCCGTTGAGTCTAACTGTATGTTTTTCTCACAATAATAATCTTTTATTTATGTCGTATAGATGAAAAGGTAAAGCAACTTCTTTATCTACATGATAAACCAATAATTTTCTCAGCATTGGTGTGAAAAGTAAATTGAGTTTAATTATTACAGTTTCCTTTTTGATCTTTTAAAAGCTAAATCATAATAAATGGTTCTCGCAACATTAAAAAGAATTTGTTTTAAAATCGCGCCATGCCGCAGCGCAGACCATTAATTTCACCGCAAAGCCTCAGAAATGTGATATTACAAGAATTGAAAACCTAATCTCTTCCTCTTTAATTTCCCGCCTTGCGATTTAAGCAATCTCTTTTCATAAAGGTCCCTTTTCTTCCTCGGAAACGTTTAAGACATTACGGGGTAATTAGGTTGCGTGGCGGAAAAATTCCATCCCCGAGCGAAAAAGTTTAAAAGCTTCGCCCTTCTCCTAATAATTACCATTAATTTCACTTAGGGCGTAATTAGGGAAAGACAAGTGCCTATTACTGGGGGATCTTAGGCGGCTCATTAGGGGATTAATGGAGACATTGTTTGGACCACCGAATCGCGAGCTTTACATGCAAATTAAGCTCTTAACATGCAAACTAGGAAATTACTCGGCAGCATCCCCTTGTTTCCCTGAGGAGGGGACATCTGGAACACCCCCATTTCCTTTTATCTCTTTCACGGCTTAATTGGCGCTAAAATTATGCGGAATTTCATAACACAATTGAAAATATTCTTGGGAAATTCTACGTTTGTCGGTGGATATTAAGCGAGAGAATTTCCAAGTTTATATTGAAAATTCTATCCAGTAGTTACAGTAGAACTTTTTTGAAATATAATAGTGTAAATAGCATTGGAAGCATAGTATATCTTCCAAGTATAATAAAAGGTATTTAGTATTGAACTTCTTAATTAATGTTTTTATGAAAATTTTGTGTAACAATCAACAGTCTAAAGGAGACTTAGGTTTCAGCCAAAACGTTGTCGATTAATCACCCAAACTATTTTTTTTTTTTACTACTGTTGACATTTATAATAAATTTTAATGATTTTCGTTGTATAACTACCTAATGTTATCCATATCACCAATGAATTCTGGCCTTGTGAAGTCTGTGATCACCTCTAACAAAACAAACGAAAATATAAGTGAAGCAGGTTCACGTGATTTTTTGTGTCTTTTGGTACCAGAATCTGTTTTCGGTTAAAAATCTATTTTTTGACATTAATAATAAACCAGTGAACCTACATATCTGAAGATTTACAATTCCTTAACAGAGAATTACAGCTAAATACAATAATAGAAGGTGCGATAAGGTAATTGGCTTAAAGCGATGAAAGACGTAGGTTACTCCAATCATCAACAGGCTATTGTTTACATTTGTTTTAATCTAAATTTCATAAATCAGCTTGGCTCCGGAATCTAATTTCGGTAAATAAAAGCGATAATGCTATTTTGTCTTATCAACTTTCAATTCTTAAAGAATTTCATAAATATACTTAACTTGTAGTAACTTTTAGTGTAGAAACTTTGAAATCAATTTTATGTAGAATTGGGAAGGTTAATGTTTTGCATTGTGGTGGGGAAAATACAGCGAAGCATGTTTTATTTGAATGTCCACTGGCGGTCGCATACGGAAGTTAAGGCATTAGTTAAGGGGTTAAATTGGCCCCGACGCTAAACAGATATTAGAGATGACGAATCGGTTGAATGGTGAGAATTTTTTAGTAATGCTGCTAAAGAATTAGATTAGGTTACTTCCATTATATTTAAATAGTAGCTGAGTACGTTTTTATAAATGAATATTATTTCATATTCTTTAGTGGAATCAATTAGTGTTCATTATAGCTATTAGCATAGCGTATAAATAAAATACAAATCTTTAATTACTATTGGTTGGAATAATTAGGATTCAGTTAATGTTAAATATTAGACTAAGTATCCCTGTTTTTTATTTGTTTTTAAATTATTACGATATTTCTGCTGTTTCAATTTCAAATTTAGGATGTGTGAAGCACGCGAGCAAGCTGCATGGATAGTAATAATAACAATTTTCTGGCTATCAGTAACACCAAGGTCTGGGACTACTTCCCAGGTCCTGCTCCCAGAGTAAGTTTCTCCATGGTTTTCCCTTACTCCTTGACGAATGCTGAGAAATAGGCGTTCAATAGGCGTGAATATTAACAGCTAATAGCCGGTTTATTATATTTTTGTTATTGTTATTAATAATCATAGCGAAATTATCTAGTTCGAGCAGGACAATTCCATTGTTTTGCAATTCATATAGCACCTACTTAGAATACATAGCCTCGTTAGATGGAGTACGGTGTTTAGGATGTATTATAATTATTTAAGTTTTCTAAATAATCTGCATTGTTCGGCAAAAAAAATACAACCACGAAAAGACGTTTCATTTCAAGCGTTTACCAATTCCCGTATATACTTAAATTTTATTATTATATATAATGAGAGGCACACGCAATGTATATATGTATGTGAGGAGGGTAATGTTACACTGTGACCTAACGGCCGGTTTCATAATGAAATTAAAGTGCCTTCAAGATTTAAAGTGGACTTTAACTTCGAAAATCCGTTTCATAATTTCACTTCAACTTTAAACTGGGCTTTAAAGGTCCTTTAAGTTAAAGTCTATATTTTGCGGCTTTACCTCGTAAAAGTCAACTTTATTTTCACGCGCAGGCGTATAACCAGGTACAACCAACAAAGCAGAGCGACAGCAGTTTTAAAGAGTGTAAACACATGGTGTAAACATAACCAAAGATACTGCACTGTTTTGTATTACTGCAACACTTTTTATATCTTGTCTTGTGTTCAACGCACCTTTGCTATCTTCAAAATGAATATAGTAGGAACAAGTTCGAGTACATCATCACATGAGGAGGTAGAAGTGGTTGTAAGAAAGGCGAAAAGTGTATTGAGATAGAGAAGACCGTTTCAATAAATACAACGAATTTTTGCTGAAATTGGTAGATAATAATAATAATATTCTTTATTGTCCCACAGAAAATATTCCAAATAAAGGACAAATATAGGAAAAAGTAAAGTACAGCGTTCGATAATAACAATAATACAGTAATAATACAAACAAAAATGAAAGAAAAAAGAGAAGCATTATTAGCATATTATAAGCTAAAGCCATTTTACAAAATTAAAGTTATTCAGATCTGATCTTTTTACTTTTATCGCACATTTCAATTCTTAATTGATTGCAATAGGAAACAAATTAGATGTAATAAAATTTACAGTCGTAAAATTCAGGTAAGCCACGGGACTAGACCACAATAGACTGAAAATTAAGCGCGCAAAAGTGTCGGTACCACCAACATAAAACAGATAAATAGCAAAAATTACTATGAACTAGTGTTCCCAACATTCAAACATTGCATTCAACTTGACTTTTACTAAAGTAGGATGCTATTGTCTTCATGAAACGCAGCAAGATTAAAGTGACTTTAAAACCGACTTTAATTTAAAGCTGACTTTACTTAAAGGTACTTTAACGTTTCGATTATAGAACCGGGCGTAAGAGATCTATTGTGTCCTCTACTCTTGCTGTTTTACAGGAGTAGTGCTTTTTTCCACTTTCTGTTTCTTTTTCTTAAGCGGCTTTTAAGTTCGAGTAATCTCCTTCTTCTCCCGCATAAGTGTTTCGGCCTTATGTTCTAAGGCCTTCTCTCTAGCTTTCTCTGGTGCAAGCCCTTCACTGAGGTAGCGCAGATATCATTTACACCCTACTCCGCTGAGATGAAGTCGCAACAGATCGTCCCTACCTCCAGGTTGTCTTAGCTCAGGTAGGGCGGTTGGTTTCCTTTGCTCTTTCGAAGAGCCGAAGAGGTTTGCCGTTTTGCTCCTCCCTTTGTTCCTCCATTGTGAGGTATTCTCAGTTTGGAAGTGGAAGGCTTCT
Source organism: Protaetia brevitarsis (assembly GCA_004143645.1). Classification (NCBI taxonomy): domain Eukaryota; kingdom Metazoa; phylum Arthropoda; class Insecta; order Coleoptera; family Scarabaeidae; genus Protaetia; species Protaetia brevitarsis. The sequence continues at coordinate 1,522,654 of RXPK01000144.1, forward strand.
TATGGAGATCCTGCTCCAGTTCTTGTTTATTAGTGGTGTCGTCCCGCTGACGTGGATTAAATAAACATTCTTTCTCTATGGTTGATCCCACGAGTAGCTAGTGAAGAACGCAGATGCAAGGCTAAATACAATGGGGTGCGCCAGGTGCCCTAAGGTTGGAATGGAAAGAAAAGAGACAATCTAAAAACAAAAACTAATATAATTAAAAGAATATAACAGAAGCAATAATAAAATACATTTTGTTTAACTACAAACACTAATAAAACTTCTAATCAACTTTAAACTAAATGTTAATAACCTGTGTGTGCTCCTCGCGCCTTAATTACACTGGTCATTGGTCTTGGTATTGAATTTACCAAATTTGTTAAGCAAGTTTGTGGAACTATTTTGAATTCTTTTAAAAAATTTAATCGCAGCTCTGCAAAATTGTAAATATTGCCGCACGATGAAGAATACGGTCTGGAGCATGAGACTTATGCAAAAGCTATGGAAATGAAACAGTTACGGAAATTCCTTCAAATTCCTACTGATACTCAACGAACAACGTTATAAATTACCGATAAACTATTACAAAATCGTTAAATCAGACGGAGTTTTTACAACTCTTTCGCAATTAATTCCAACGTTATTCTAAGGCAATTTTGCTCTCATCCGACACAGTGCAATTACGGCAACATAACAATCTCACCTTTGCTACTCCGCCAGCGTAAGAACCAAACGCATTTCAAATATATACGTTCACCACATAATTCGAGCGGCACGGCAATAAAATCGAAACCAACACCTCTGGAATGGATGCCTCTTGGTGTTATGCAGATGCATACTTATGGGCGCTGCCAGTACAATGCCTCGCGCGTATTCCGCGTATAACACCAGCATACTCACATATTACCACACCCACATGCTAAATATTCCAACGTCATCGCTTCTAGCAATAATTAAATGAGATAACGTTTAATTACTTTGTTTACATCCACCCCGGAGGTATGCTCCTTTCTCTTCTAGCCAACGGCGCGGATGTCACGGACGAAAAGACCGTAATTAGCTCGACCGACGTTGAGATGAAGTTCGCAGATTAGATCCGATTGAATTGATGTCATTATTTTATAAAATTAGCAATTTCTTATTGGGCCGGGATAGACGGTTTTACGCGTTTTAGTGGAAATTAATGCAAAAGATAGCACACACTGTGGGATATCTCCGAAGATTATAATCCATTCGCAATCTCGCAGCCGATGTTTTACTGGTAATACTAACATACCCATATAATATACCTCTGCTAATAATAATGTTAATTTTCTCAGTATGCCAAAGTGGAAAAATATTTTTCCTTTCTCGTGGCGTACAAACACCTACCAGGGCTTTTAGCACGCAATTTCCTTGGTATCCATTTCAACATCGCTGCAGATCTGACTTGCTCAAATTAGAAAGGGATTTTTAATCCAGCCAGCTTAAAAATGCAACTCATTACAGTCTCAAACGCACTACAAAAATCGTGAAAATTCGCCGTTTCATCGCGTAATCTTCAAAACGAATCTTTCTCGATTACCTATTCCGGATAATAATTAGCCGTCATCGTGAAATGGTAATTTTCTGTTTACGTTTATGTAACTGGCTGATATGAACGTAGGTAAATTAATGGTGAGTAAATTATGATAGATAATTTCCGACATGAATATTCATCTATGCGTATATACGGGGTCTTAAATTAATGGCATCCTTCGACTTGGAAATACAACCATAACTCGGGCTATTATGTGTTGCGGTCGAACAATACGGTAAAGGGTCTCACCTTAAATATGTCACTTTGGGGCATAATTATTTGCTAGATTGCTCTTTATTACATTCCTGGTAATTACTAATCATGTTTATTACGTCGGCGAATTTGCACTTATCTCGTTATGGTCATGTTTCGATCTTGTTTCCTGATAGCTATATAGTACGAAACATAATCACAAATGATATTGGTTGAATACGTATGCTTCTAAGAACTCTGTATGAAAAATTATAGTAAATCCTTAATTTAAATGCAGCCGACTTCAAATGAAGGAATTACAATTACACACTTTACTGCTAAAACAATACATTACTCCATAATAAACTCCTTGCTGCAATTGAATTTAAGCTTTATAGATACTTTTTATAAAGAACCTTAGAGTTTTGAGATTTTTTAATTTAAATTTTTAGATATGTTTGTTTGTGTTCCAAATTCTCAATCAGCGTGCTCCTATTGGGTTGTACTATATTTTACAAGCGAAAACCGTTTCCATTTCTGCCATATAAAGCCAATATGAGAGGTAATTCCTAAAGTTTGAAGTTGCACTGAACCAAAAATTGGTCCTGAAGTAATGAAAGAAATCATTGTTCACACGGAATAATGCATTAAAATTGGTTTAAAGAACCAGTTCATCAAATCAATGAAAAAAATTCCAACTACGTTGGAATTTAATTTGAGTTAATATTATCACTTATCAATGAAACCAAAATCATTGAAAATGAAGTAGTAGCTTAATTGGCCCAATAAAATATGTTATTGTTGTAACGAACACCAATTTTGTTTTAACAACTTTATTTGGTTTGCTGAATGATCGGGAGTTATCAATTTTAGGTATGAACTCCAGCAGAAGAATGAAGAAAGGCATCAATACAATGAAGTACTAATCCTAATAAATTTTAGTTATTGTTATAGAGTAAACTTCTAATTAAAATAATGACTTAATTCATTGATCCAATAATCGCATTTCATTCACACCATTCATTCTTGAGTAAGCGTTGCTGCTTTATTTCATTGGATTGCAGTAGAAGTAATATTAAAAAATTGATATCAAGCATTGGCTATTACGAAAAACCATTAGAAGAAAATGTTTAAACAATTAAACGTAACAATGCCAGCATGGCAGTGGCTCATGGTCCATGGTGGAGGAATCACCATATAAGCAGAAAAGGGTATAGATATGCGGGTTTTTGCTTATCAAGCGTCTTTAGCATTCCTCCAAGAGCAAATTGACTGTCATCAGTATCGTGTCTCAAGTATTATTGTCGATTTCCCCTCAAGAGATCACGAGTTTAGATGCACGCCCTCTAGCGGCCACACGCCAAACTCTCATTCAGGCAACTACCGAGCCCTAAGTCGGTAATTCAATTACTGCCGTACACCTTTCATTAAGGTATCTATCTGCGTTATAAATTGCCAACCATTGAACTAACGAAGAAGGTACAATTTAATACTTTCTGCCGTTCATATCGTGTCATTGTTGAATATAAAGAGTGTCCCAAAATGAACGCAAGATTAGAATTTGCTACCATTTGTGCAGTAAAGTGTTGGCAATCCTGAAAAAAAAATTCGACAGCTGTCAGTTTAGGGTTAGTAAAAATGGAGCGTTACACGATAGAACAACGTGTCCTCATTATTGAACAATATTTCAAAAATAATGAACGCTTGGCGGTCGCAGTTCGAAAATTTCATAGAACATATGGTCGGAATAGTGTTTTAACTTCGTCAACTGTGAAGAGATTAATTGAAAAATTCAGGGAGACTGGATCCGTTGGAGACGCCAAAACACTGGTCGTCCAAAACAAGCCGTTCAAATGTCAAAATCGAAGCAGTGCGTGAGAGTGTCGGTGACAATCCAAGAACCTCAATTCGGCGTCGTGGACAAGAATTGCAAATTTCAAGAAGCTCCCTACAGCGTATACTCACTAAAGATCTGTGTCTCCATGCTTACAAAATTCAATTAACACAACAACTGAAGCCTAATGACCACGCACAGCGAAGAGAGTTCGTTGAATGGATTATTGAACATCAACAAATAGATGCTGATTTTTCGAGCAAAATCATCCTAAGCGATGAAGCATTTTCACCTTGATGGCTTTGCTAATCGCCAAAATTGCTGCTTTTTGGGTTCTGAGAACCCACATGTGATTATCGAAAAACAAATGCATCCACAACGTGTCACTGTTTGGTGTGAATTTTGAGCTGGAGGCATAATTTGGACCATATTTTTTTGAAAATGAAGCTGGTCAAGCAGTGACTGGTACTCGATATCGCGACATGATAACACAGTTCCTTCTGCCGAAATTGGACGATATTGATGTGGCCAATATGTGGTTTTAACAAGACGGTGCCACATGCCATACAGCCCGTGAAACAGTTCAATTACTGCATGAGACATTTCCAGGTCGTGTACTCTCTCGTCTCGATGATCAGAATTGGCCCCCTAGATCGTGTTATTTAACACAATTAGATTTCTTTTTATGGGGTTATTTGAGATCACAGGTCTATGTCAAAAAGCCCACAACCACCCGTGCATTAAAGGAGGAGATTCAACGCTGCATCAACGAAATTCAGCCACATTTATGCAGAATGGTCATGGAAAATTTCGACAAACGAGTGCGTATGTGCATGCGAAGCCGTGGAGGCCATTTGCCCGATGTGTTATTTCATAAATAACCCTATCCTATGTACTTTATGATTCAATAAAAAAATAACAACCAAAGACTAAAAACTGTGTTTTCTATTTAATTCAAAAGTTGCGGTAATTTTGGGACACCTTTACTACAATATGTCTTTAATGTTATATACTGACCATTTCAATTTTTTAGTATTGTCATCTATATCTTGACGTTTCATATCCAAGTATTTGACTACGTGAACGATAAATTATTATTATTATTAATTATTCAAAAAAGAAATTGAAATGATTTAAATAGGTAGATTTTTCTTAAAATAAAAACAAATACAGTAAAGGAATATAAGATACTAGGTGTTAATGAAAATCGCATAAATTCCGTTGTAAAATGATCCATCCGCCCCTCTTTAATCAAAATGAAAAGGGTTAAATCGTCCGGCCGGAGAGCAAACAGACGGGCGGAGTCACCAGAAGAGCCCCTGGCTGGCTTCATGAATGAGATATGTCTTCATTAACAGATTTTAAAGTTTCTGGGGCACTTTTGTCAGATTCCGGCGGCAAAAGGGAAGCAACAGGTCGCCGTTAATTAATAGCGAGCATCCCCTTAATTACCCCTTTCGCGTTGGTCCATTATGCAAACGCGCGGCTGTTTCAACCCTCCAACAGCATCCAGTGGGCTCAACGGGCCCGCCGGCTTGCCGCTCTAAACTGGAGCGGTTGCCGCCTCCGCCGCCTCGCTAAATATATAATTACTTAACTTCTAATTGACGTTTATTACGAAAAGGGGTGTTAATGAAGGATTTAAATGTCGACGAGATAATCTCCTCAGGGTCGTCTTTTTAAACGTTCTGGGAGGGGTTGTTTTTCTTGAACGCGGTCGTTCTTTTTTTTTTTCTTTCTTACTGCCTCTTCTTCCGTTCTACGGGATCTGGTTACTTTGTTTTAATCTGGCCGGGATTTGAAAGATTAAAAAAGATTTATTAACTGCTAATTCATGAGGAATTAAGTGAAGGACTTAAGGACATTTCCAAAAATGATTTATTCATACATATATTTGTTTTAAATTATTATTTGAATGTATGATTTTCTGCTTTCTAAAAGTTTCATTATTCTAGGTATCTAATCATCTTCAAGAAGTACCTCCATGTATCAAAGTATAAATACAATACAATGCAAATACTGATCCCAAAGGAAAAATGTCTAACAAAAAGCCTTTTGATAATTTATTTATTCCTAGCAATCGATTTTATTTACATTCTGAAAGAGAATCCATTTTTCATCCAGTCGCATGTTTTTAGTACCATTTACTAACAAAATTTTATTGAAAAATAAATAATGAAAACTAAATCGTAAATAATATGAGAGAAAAGGACTTGCTTCCTTATCCTGATATTTTAGAAAATGCAAAAATTAATTATTTAGTTGAAAATTTCCGAAGTATGTTGCAATTTTAATACTTCTTCAAAATTCGTTAAGTGATTAAATGATGATATAATGTTACAGAAACCAAGCATGCCTTTAAAAAATAGTATTGATTTTTCTTCCTAGTGCTTACGACTAATTATTGGTCCCGGCTTCAAATGAAATCGGGAATACAATATTAAGTGGCTAGAGATACTGCTCTGCGCTTGTACTAACTCAACTGCTTGGTCCAACATGTCTCTCTATGTCTAAACGTATTACCTGCAACTATAAAGTTTTCAATCTATCTAACACTGAATTGCATTTACTTATCTACAATCAATCGTCAGAAAAAATTGGAACACGGACCCAGTTAGGTAAAAGCGCCGCTATTTACTCTGACCAGCTAGTCAACTGTTAAGCGATCATTTTCGCAACCTCTAAGCTGGTTTGAGACTGTGTAAGCGCCCTAAATAAACTCAGCAACCAAAGGAAATGCCTAGGTATCCCAGCTACTTAAGCGTGAAGGAAATGCGTGGAGGGACAATCTAGCCAGACGAGGTTTGTCAAAGGTATTCGTTAGAGATGACCCTTAACTTGGCATCACGTAACGCAAATTAAAAAATCCATTAACCAATGGATACATAATGAATCCAGGGAAAAGTAACAAAAGTTACCAGGATAGAAGCAGGCAAAAGAATTCCTAAAGGAACATAAGCTTAAATTTACTAAAGACCTACTGAATTAAGACAGGAAGACTGTCAAAATAGTAAGATTAAATTTACTGCTGGCTGGTCAGTGTAGACTAAATAGGCATATAGGTATAACATAGGTTTGGCAGGTGATGCTATTTGCAGTTACTGTCAAGAAGAGGAAGAAAGAGCCAGTTCACGTGCTGCGTCAATGCGATGGCTTGCGAGGATACGGATTCTAATACTGATCGTATAAAGAGCCGCGCTTATAGATGTTAGGGCAAAATTAGAGAGCGCCTTCTAGGACAAGGGGATCACAAAGGTCATGGTGAAACAGATCCGTATGGCCAGCACAATCTAATCTAATCTACAATTCAAATTCCAGTAATTTCATTGAAGTTATTTTGGAATACTTTAATGAAGGTACGTCCCAAAAGTATTGTCTTTATCTATTAACTCTTTTAATAAATTCTCGTTTAAATTCTTCAAACCTCATTTCTTTGGCGTAACTTAAAAAACCAATATCTTTCGGTTAATAGATATTTCTTTCATAGAATAAGAAAAGATATTTTCACTAATTTAAACAATCCTCTTACTCAGTGCATTTACAAAAAAAAAAATGTATTTATCATTTGATCATATCTAGGGTATCTAAAATAATATAGTGAGTAATATTTAACGAGTAGTAGTTAATAGTTTTTAATTTCAGACACTTATCACAAAAATAAATGGTCTTTGCAAAAATCGGTCCACATTCGATACAGTATGCTTCACTGTTTACACCACTTTTGGGATATTTATGGACCTTACCAAGAGCTTTCATTTTCTTATCCAATTTGAATTTGATTCAATCCGTTCATTATTACTCCAAAAATGTGTACTTATGATTTGCGAAAGATATTATTAACGGCTATTTTCCTTTCTGCCTTAATGATCAATAATAGTTTGTAAAAATTGTCCAATTGCTCAAAAATTGATGCCCAATAATCACACTGCTTGGTTGCCGGGTTGGATGTCTCTTACGATTGAGGACGAAACATCAGCCAGAAGAAGTCCCAGCACGCTGTTCTAACCCAAGTAGTGTAACTATGGACAACGCGGACCGCGGAAGTCAGTGTGCAAGTTTAATCCCATCAACATCTTTATCGATACCAGAGGTGTACCACAAGGATAAATCCTTGGCCCTTTGCTCTTTCTAAATATTTATTATGCATATACCCAATACAGCGACAGAGGTAAATGTACATTGTAAAAAAAATATAGTTGTTGCCAATAACATGTTATACATGTTCAATAAATAGTGTATTTAAATTAAACTTAATCTAAGAAAGAAAAAAACAGTTTTTCTTTTTTAATTCCACTTGGGTCCAACTTAATTCAATAAGAAACAGCCTTCTAGGTGCCCATATGGTTTGAAACTTCGACTGTAACACTTGACACTATGTTGTTCTGCAACATTTGCGTATTGATATTTACTACGCACACGTAAGACCAAAATCATCTATGGCATTGCGTACTTGCGAACGAAACCAAATATCAAATATGATGTTCATCTATGAATGGTTTTTATTTCTCCAATTTGTTGCAGTTTATCTTGCCGCATTTTCAGGCATTGTCATTTGTGGTTCAAAATGCGACTATACGAGTTTCCATTTCATGGTTACGCTGACTTAATAGCTTTCATAAGAACATTAGGAAGCTGAACTGCCACCTCAAACGCACCACTTTACAGAAAGGTGAATACGCCGCCTGTGTGAATGATGGGGAACGCAGTTTTAATCTTATTCGATAGTAATATAAATATCTATCTTTTTCCGATTTGATTTTCTAATGTTTTGGTTTCAATCTCTCGGATAGCCAAGGATGATGCATTAGAGTCATTTATATTGAATAGTTAAAGATGCATAAAAAATAATAAAATAAAGCATGTGAATATTCCCCCCTTTATTGTCAAATTAGCGGGTAAATGCTTCCAAAATTTTATCAATTGTATACCAGGCCAAAGTAGATATCAATGGAAATCAAATTTTATCCTAAGAGTCCCTTTCAAATAACTGTTTATATTACAAAAACGTGAAAATTATCCTATATTCCTTAAATTAGAGCACTAAGAAGATTTTCTCTGTACGAGATTCCTATAACAATTTAAGAATAAGTGAATCATGTGTATTTCAATTTTGCGTAACTATAACCATAATATATGTTTTATTTCTTGTTTCACCGTTCACGGGGTGTAAATTCCGTATAAACTTCTTTTAATTTTTTGGTGACAGTTCTTTATGAATATGAGGGTGTGTTAAATATTTTAATTTGTTTAACTCTTAAACCCCGCACTAAGCTTAAAAATAAAACCTCGCACTGACATACACCTTTCTTTAATCAAAAACTGACTTGACAACTTATTTTTGACAACTGACAAAATAAAATCTTAGCTTACTACCATGACCTTTTCAAGCACTGAACATGCCGCCCGCCTTGAAAGGTTTCACTTTCAAAACAAATAAGGAAAAAGGTGGCTCAGTGATTGAGAAAATTAACATTATGAATCATATTTCAAAGGCAAAACACAAAATCTGCATGAAGGTCGCTTGAAAATGCCATGCTGTGTCCGAACAGTCGCGGCACGGACGATCCCATCTTTGCCAGGATGGATTTCTACGATGCGACCAAGATTCCACTGCAGGGGAGGAATATTGTCCTCTTTGATTATCACCCAATTGTCCTACGACGAGGGCTCCTTGCTGATTCCATTTCCATTTGGTTCTCTGCTGCAACTGGCTGAGATACTCTTCTTTCCATCGGTTCCAAAAGTGGGTCTTGATTTTCTGAACATGTTGCCACTGGGTGAGCCTATTCACTTTTACATCTGTCAAATCGTGATTTGGTATCGATGTGAGAGTGTCTCCAATTAAGAAATGACCAGGACTTAGAAAGGAGAGATCGTTGGGATCATTTGATAAGGAAGTGAGAGGACGGGAATTGAGAATTGCCTCAATTTCTGCTAACAACGTGCTAAACATTTCAATAGTAAGGGATGCAGACGCTGATACCCTTTTTAAGTGGTTCTTCATTGACTTCACTGCCGCTTCCCATAGTCCGCCAAAGTGTGGGGCTCTGGGTGGAATAAAGTGCCAATGGATGTGATTCTCTAGAGCGTATTTCGAAATCTCATTCTTAGCGAGCTCATTTGTAAGCATTTTGTGCAATTCTTTTAATTCTTTATTTGCTCCAACGAAGTTAGTCGCGTTATCAGAGTATAGGTTGATTATCTTTCCTCTTCGTGCCATAAACCGTCGTAATGTGTTTATGAAAGCTTCCGAGGATAGATCACTTACCATTTCTAAATGTAATGCCTTTGTAGTCAAACAGACAAAAACCGCGACATACATTTTGCTGACTTTGCTGTTTCTTCTTTTACTCTCTCGAATCATAAATGGACCGCAGTAATCGACTCCGGTGTTGAGAAACGGTCGTCCAGGTTGTAATCGATGCTCCGGTAGATTTCCCATTATGTATTCGCGAGTTGTTGGATTCGCCTTGAAACAATTAATGCACCGACGAATGATTTGACGTGTAGTAGATCTCAATAATAATGGCCAATATTCCTTTCTTATCGCAGCCATAGTGCCTTGTGCTCCTGCGTGAAGCGTTTGTATATGAAAATGTGTAATGACCATTTTTGTGAAAGGATGTTTCGATGGTAGTAGAACAGGGTGTTGATGTGAATAAGATATGTTTGCTCTTTGCAGCCTTCCTCCTACTCGAATTATTCCGTTGTCATCCCAGAAATGGATTTAAACTGATTAATGGACTTTTTTTATTGACGAGACCAGACGTTTGTAGTTGCATTATTTCAGCATTAAAGGATTCCTCTTGGACAAGCTTAATTAAGCGCTTTTTAGCTAAATCAATTTCAGCTAAGGAGAGCGGCCCTGAACGGCATTCTTCACCTTCATGTTTGAGATTCGCAGCGATGTTTTTCATAAATCTTATACAATAAGCGGTAACCCTTAACAATTTTGATAATTTCGAATACCGAGTGAAAATAGAATTTGAGTTCTGTTGAATGCTAGATAAAACTACAGTAGTCCTCCTTTCTTCAGGAATTACTAAATCACTAGGTACTTCATAGGGCACATCACTGTTGTGGACAAGTTGTAAAAAATCAGGACCATGCCACCACAGCTTCGAAGCACGCAACTTGGAAGCAATCATACCACGCGATATAATATCTGCGGGATTTTCTTCCGAACTTACATGTTGCCAAGCGGATGTTTCAGTTGACTCTAAAATTAGACTTATGCGGTTTGCAACAAAGGTTTTCCACTGCTTATTTGGAGATTTCAGCCACGCTAATACAATTGTGGAGTCGGTCCAATAGCGCACTTTTTTGAATTTTAGATTTAATTTGGAAATTACCCTCTTGGCTAATTGCGCAAGTAGCACCGCACCGCATAATTCAAGTCTTGGGAGTGAAATTGATTTTACTGGTGCCACTCGTGATTTAGAACACAAAAGATTACAACTAATATTACTCATGTGATCAGTGCTTTTGATGTATATACATGCACCGTAAGCTGCTTCGCTGGCATCGCAAAAACCATGGAATTCAATGTCATTGGAATTATTTGAAGGAATTACATTTCTTGAAATGTTTATTTCCGACAACCACTGCATATCTTGTAAATATGAATTGAACTGATAATGAATATCACAGGGAACTGATTCGTCCCAATTTACATTTGCTTGCCAAAGTTTCTGCATCATTATCTTACCGATTAACACCGTGGGCCCAATTAAACCTAAAGGATCAAACAAACTTGCTATGAAAGAGAGGATGGAGCGTTTCGTGATTTTTGGTGCGATTTCTCGTTCAGGAATATGATATGAAAGCTGATCCTTTTGTGAATTCCAAAGAAGACCTAATGTTTGATATTTTCTTTGTCTAAGAGATATAGAGAGTCGGTGGATGTAGGAATATCAGTGGTTTCAAATATGTTGGGATTATTTGAACACCACTTTCTCAGCTCAAAACCTCCTTTGTTTAAAAGAGTTGTTGTTTGGTTAATAATATCAATAGCTTCATCGATTGTGTTAGCTCCAGTGATTAGATCGTCGACGTAAAAATCTTCCGAAGTGACCTTACTTCCAACAGGAAATTCTAACTTGTGGTCTTGGGCTAACTGATGCAAACATCGAATAGCAAGAAAAGAAGCTGAAGCTGTACCATAAGTGACAGTGGATAATTCAAAGGTTTGAATGGGCAGTTTAGAATCATCACGCCAAAGAATTCTTTGAAATTTCGCATCATTTTTGTCAATTAATATCTGCCGGTACATTTTAGCAATATCCGCTATTAAAACAATCTTATAAGTGCGAAATCTTAAGATGATACTAAATAAGTCGTCTTGAATAGTGGGACCAACAAGTAGTTTGTCGTTGAGAGAAATGCCTGTGGATGATTTTGCGGAGCCGTCAAATACTACCCTTAATTTTGTGGTAGTACTAGAAGGTCTTAGGACAGCGTGATGCGGGAGATAGTAGCAATCCTCTGATTGTAAAGGGGATTCTGACTCAGAGATACGCTTCATGTGACCTAATGTGAGATACTCATTTAGGAAGTTTATGTATTGAATTTTGAGATCATTATCCTTGCTGAATTTTCTTTCTAAACAGTGTAATCGTTTTAAAGCTGTGTTGTAAGAATCGCCTAACTTAGGTGTATTGTGTTTGAATGGGAGCTTAACAGTGAAGCGACCAGAATCGTCACGAGTATGTGTATTTCTGAAGTGTTCTTCACATGTTTGTTCATCTGATGTATACCTTTTGATTGATGAAATATCTTCTAATTCCCAGAATGATGTAATTTTATCATCTAGCGAATTGATAAGTGAAAGATTACAGGATATTGATGTTAAAGATTTGCTGTCGGACATTACAGATCCTGCCACTATCCATCCGAAATGGGTTTTTTGTAAGCATGGATGGTTTTCGTTTGATTTAATTTGGCCTACACACATCAATTTCCAAAATAAATCCACTCCTAACAACATGTCAACAGGATTTGAAATGTTAAATCTTGGATCAGCAAGCTTGATGTTTTTAGGTATATTAAAGTTTGATAAATTAACAGAAACTTGGGGCAAATCTTCAGTGATTTTATCAAGCACTAAACACTTGACGTGACTTTGAAATTGTTGTATTTTGATTTAAGTTTAGTGTACACAACAGTTTTTATTGTGAGTATGGCATTGGTTAATGCCCACTACAGGAATATGAAATGGTTCTCCTCGAATACCCAATTGCTCTACTAAATTTTTTGAAATAAAATTTGACTGGATCCAGGATCGAGTAATACTCTGCAGGCATGTAGCTTGCCTTTGATATCAAATACATCAATAACCGCAGTTGATAAAAATACCGTGGTGTGATTGCTTTGTTGCACGGCATGATTGCTAACTGTAGATGACGATGGTTCTGAAGTTGAAGGTTCCTGGATAGGTACCGTGGTTTTGAATTCATCGGTTCTTGAATGTAAGTGCAATAAAGTGTTATGTTTCTTGTGGCAAATCTTACATGATTGAGATCTACACTGTTGTGTGGTATGATTTATTTAAGCAGTTTAGACATAAATGTTTTGATTTAGCTTGACTGATTCGATGTTCAGGTGACATTTTGAGAAAGGTTTCACATTGAAAAATCATGTGATTTTTTGAGCAGATTTTGCAATTTGCTACTGTTGCTACATGTGATGTACGCTTTGGAATGGTGAGTGATTGTGATTGTGAGTTTCTTGAAAGCAATTCCAGAGTTTGGCATTTTTTGTTAAGAAAGTTTGTTAATGTTTCCAATGTGGGTAATGATGTTGTGTCTGGCAAATGTGCTTCCCATTCTTGATTGGTGCCTGAATCCATCTTTTTCTTGATTAAATAAATTAGTAATGCGTCCCAATGTTCTACTGGCAAATTAAGAGAGGTTAACGCGCTAGTGTGCCTAATAATGCCGTCCAAAATTGAGCGAAGAGGTGTTGGGTTGCCCTTTTGCATGACAGGCAACTCAAATAATGCTCTAATGTGATCTTCAACAATAAGACGTTTATTGTCGTACCTCTTCTTCAGCATATTCCAAGCGATGGAATAATTCTCATTAGAGACTGACAATGAGCGAAGTGCCTCAGTTGCGGATCCCTTTAGGGCTGACTTTAAGTAATGGAACTTTTGAACGTCTGGTATGTCAGGGTTGGAATCTACTAACGAAGAGAATGTGTCGTAAAAATTTGTCCAATCCTCATACGAACCAGAAAATTCGGGTATAGATATGCTTGGCAAACGAAAACTGGGCACGTTGGCAACATTAGACACATTTGTTTCGCATTTAATTTTATTGACACTTGGAGACTGATCTAAAATTAGTTGATCAATTCTACCTAGCAGATTGAAATGTTCTATTTCAAAACTACTGCGTTCATTGTTATCGCATTCAATCCCATTAGCTCCTCAATTTGTTCTTGAATGTCTTCAAATTGTTCAAATGACGTTTCTAATTGTCTGTGACGTTCATTGAGTGATTGAATGTTTATGTGTTCGAGATCTAGATTGTCAAGATATTCGGCAGTTCTAGTTAGACATGATCTTTTTTTTGTTCTTTGGCATCTTAATATTTTTAGGGAAGCGGCTTTTGATTCTTGACTCATGGTGTATGAGAAGAAAAAGTAATTGGATATCTACCTCTAAGCTTGAGTGCGTTGATGTGGATCGGAGACGTCGGGCTATCCGGCTCGAAGGACCAATGTTTTATTTCTTGTTTCACCGTTCACGGGGTGTAAATTCCGTATAAACTTCTTTTAACTTTTTGGTGACAGTTCTTTATGAATATGAGGGTGTGTTAAATATTTTAATTTGTTTAACTCTTAAACCCCGCACTAAGCTTAAAAATAAAACCTCGCACTGACATACACCTTTCTTTAATCAAAAACTGACTTGACAACTTATTTTTGACAACTGACAAAATAAAATCTTAGCTTACTACCATGACCTTTTCAAGCACTGAACATATATGAAACCTCCATTATTTTTTTTTCTCAAATCCCTGACTTGAATCTATTACCTATTTAGGAAATACATCTCTCGCTGTATTGTGCTTCATAGGGGCATTACTATTGAGCAATGAAACAATTCATGTCAGAACGAAGTATAATTATTATTATTATTATTATAAGAGATGTACAAACGTTCTCCCACTTAGATCTTTTTTTACAATCCGATCTGCTCTAATACGATACTTAAATTACGTTAAGCTCGCTCTAAGAAACACTTGAAATATTTTCTGTGCGATTTGAAACGTCAATCATTGGGAGTTCACTAACCTTGGCAGCAGGATTGTTATTTATGTAATATTAACATACAGAAGCCTCGCTGATAGTTTTAAGTGGTGTACATGGCAATAAGATATCTGCCGTTCTATGTGTGTTTATGTCGGATTTGAATCACGTTTGCGTATGTTGATTTTTCCCTTACGATGTAGAATATAGAATACCTTTAATAGTTGTTAAGTAAATTGCTGGGAATGTAGTGATGGAAATAGCTTTTAAGCGGAGTCGTCGCAATCGCACCATTCGGAGATTTTTAGTTTGCAACCCTCGTTTCCCATTCGCAATGCGTTCGACGTTACGAGGCAATAAAGTCTACATACTCATTTGTATAACTTCGACGTGTTAAACTATTTAAATTGATGTATTAGAGGTGCAAGGACTTGGAAATTTAGACATCGCTACAATTTTATGAATACAATTTATTTAAATTTAGTATTTTTGCAGATGTTTGGAATAAAATCTTATTAAAAAGAAACATATTATACATCAAAACAGGCAAAACAGCTTGCGCAGGTATATATAGCATCATGACAACCAATTTCTGCATTTAAGCACATAGTAAATGCCTCAAACGTTGAGGAGTACTGAAGAAATTCCAAAATTCAAATAGCTTCAAGCTAAATATTCATTTATCATAGAGGATTTTATTTTCAGTTAATTTTTGTTTAACATTATTAGCGTTTAGTGTTTTTGTCACATACTGTATGACATATTGTGGTATGCTTATTGGTTTACATACATTGACTTTAAAGCATGTGTGATTTTGTGTGAAATTTGTATAAGGCAAACCAAAAGATACTGATTTATATAACATATCCGGTGTTTCAATGCTATATTTATGTTATGTAATACAGAAACCTTTAAATGAAAAAATTACCATTTCATTTCCTTTTTATACTTGGTAATTTATCTGTATTAGAAGCGTTAACGAATTTAAAAAATCCCACCGATTTATCACTAGATACTTGGGATATGTCACGGAATTGGAATGTGAAACATTCTTGGACTAAGGCTCACGTGGGTAAAATCGGTAATGGGAAGGCTGAGCAATTACCGAAAAAGGTGTTGTCTAGAGGGATAGTTAAAAAGTAAATATTCGTATACGCATTCGCATTCGCGAAGTGTAAAATTACGTATTCGTTACATCACTGGTACGTACCTTTAGGTGGAACACGGGGTTAAGATGATTTGTAAGTATTTAGCTTTCCGTAAATAAAGTGTCTAATTTTATAGATTAAGAAATTAAGCCAGGGATTACACAAAATATTAAGATTCTATTGAAATATCGTAGAACCTTTTACTGTGAACCCATATAAAAGCTACTTACACGAAAAAAGTACAAAGAGTAAGATTATATGACATGATATTTAGTAAAGTTGTTGGAATGAAGTTTTGGGGTTGTATTTAAAAAATAAAAACTTTCATTTTAAAACATTTATCATTTTACTTACTTTTTTGTTTTTCTTTTTTATTCACTTCTAGTGGTAAGTAGAATCTATAAACTTAGTTAATTTTGAAATAATCAAATTGGTTCTTGAAATATTTGCATGAGCTAAGCCAAAATATGTTGGAACCTCAATGAAGCTGCTTGCGTTAAACTTTGGTGGACACCGGCAAAATTAGTTACAAGCAAATTCCTAAATTTTAGCTTCAATAAAGCTACTAAAATCAAAAAAAAAATAACAACAATAATAGATACGTCATTAATATATTATTAAGATATTTGCATTGTGTAATTGTTAAGATTTCCATTTCATCAATATCCTCAAATTTTAACCCTGGAATCACTTAAATCTAGACTATCATGGTGAATACCCTGAAAACATTAAATAAGTCAAAAATGCGAGAGGGCAAGCACTTGAAAAAAAGACATTCTGTTTATTTTTTTTTTTAATTTAATTTACTAGTGCACCCCTACTACAATATTACGAACGGGAACATTGATAACAGGTCGAAGTCGTGAGCTCACGTATAAATAAGAAAACAGTAGTCAATAACTATCAAATAAATAATAATAATAATGATACGTATATTTGTCCAACAGAACATGCCAATAACAGAACAAAGTAATATAATAAGTACCATATATAGTGCTACATTAACTATCAACTAAACTTAAATTATTTATGTAAATATGGAATAAAAGGGGTCCAAATTGGGATCCCTGCGGACACCTGCAGTAGCAACGAACGAACAGAGCTAAGGCCGTTATAATAAATATACACTTGTACGATTATATAAACAAGATTCGATCAAATTCGTAACTTGAAGCTTAAGGAACTTAGTGAAATGAATATAATTGCAATAATGTAATAATAAGCAAAACTTACTATAGCGGGTTCTTAGTCATATAAATTACATTCAGCTGTAAATTTTCAAAGTTTTGAATTTACTTAATTTCTTGCCTAAATAGTTTTGCTTATTAACAAAGAATATATTATTCGTAGTCAACGTACGCCAAATTCTGACGTCAGTAATCGCGATTGGGACTTACAGGGGCGACAGAATAAAAGTTGCCACTCTAAAGTCGAATTAAACCCCATTGAACATTGTGGAGTATCATGAGAAGAAGACTGTCCATTTTGCACCAACTCCCACAGACTCTGACACAATTAATCCACGAAATTTAAATTGCTTGCAACGAGGTGCCACAAGCATATATCGACCATCTCATTTTTTTGATGCCTAGATGTGTATAAGAGTGTACTCAGCTATGTGGTCCTCCAAACACATTATTTTTTTTTTCGTATTACATGTTATTAAAATTTCTTTCAAATATTCTCGTTTCATTTTTAATGTAAAACTATCACATTGCCGAAAAATAAATTTGAAAAAATTCTTTCTTCTAGGTGTTACACTTCAAACGTCACTGAGTACCTATATATAGCTCTAATAAAAGAAATCGCTAGTTTTTCGCTTCAAATGGTAACCTTCATTATATGGCGGCTGTATGTACATGCAAGTGATTTGACATTTTCTAAATAAGGTGTGAATCAATGGCCCATAACTTATTCTATATATTTGCTAAACTTTTCATTTAATGAACTCAAGTTATTTTTCGATAAGCATATAGTATACATAAATGGTCTAATCAGAATCCCATATTCAAGAGATTTGAATAGACATAAAAGCTCATTTTTGAAATTCCATTATATAACCTTCCAATTAGTTAAAACGCACATAAACATGGCAGATATCTTTCCAATACCAATACTCTTTGCAAAAATGCCGCTACGCCATTCGCTCACCGCGTTCTTTTTTAATCTGGCATTAATTAAGCAAGATCATTTTCCAAGTGCCCCTTTATACCAATTAGTTCGTGACTTATTTATGTATACGCAGCGTATGGAGTGTCACTTAAAACTTATACATACACGTGTTCGTTTAGAGGTAGTGAAACGCGATACCATTCATGTTCGTTCAATTAAGCGTACTTGCTACGCAGCGAATAGAAAAAATTGTTTCTAAACGCGGAGTCTAACTCGGTCGTTTAGTTTAAAGGTAATGATCATAAATCCGCGGAGTTTTGTATAATTGTATTAAGGTTAAATACTGCACGTGAAAATGTGTCGCAGTCGCCCAGTGCAAAGCAAGCGTGCGAGTGAACAAGCGAACGCAGGTAATGTTGCCCGCGTATGTTTGCCGCAGGTTACATGGTAGGTACAAACATGCCAACGAAATACATATATATGTGTATGCGCTTTGGAGTCGGTGCCAGATTTATTGAATTTTTAATCCATAAATTACCGCAATCCAATTAAATGTGTTTAAATACTACCGCGGTGTTCCGCCTTAGAAGGTTTCATAATTAAATTACCTAGTTGTGTGTATGTGTGCACCTAGAACGGCGCTCTGGAAATTAATTCTCCAGTCGGTGCCTAAGACGTTTTCCTACATTCATCGTCTTGCAAAATTAGATTACTGCTATACTTTCCACGTTCTTTATTTGTCGAGCGAATCGTGGCGCTGTGCAAGAGGAAATGATCGAATTGGGGTGATTAATTGGTTTTCGGCGGTAATAACTTGTAATCAACGAAGTAAAATTTATACATAAATAATGAATGGCTTCTACATAGAAGCGATGCGATTATTTCAACGATATTTATTTATGTCTATTCTGTAAATAGCTATTTTACCCCATTTAGTTATTTTAAGGCGTTTCTCCGAATTACTTGACCTTTTTTACTATTAGGCAGTAACAATAATTCGATAATGAAGTCAATAAAGATAACAGCATTTACTTAGGCTTATGAATGCATAAAGGATAATGCAACGAACGAACCTTCAAGCTAATTAAAATATTTTTTCCTTTTTTCTGAGCACCTAATGTCTCGAAAAATGGTGAGTAATGTTAACA
Organism: Protaetia brevitarsis; assembly: GCA_004143645.1. Lineage (NCBI taxonomy): Eukaryota > Metazoa > Arthropoda > Insecta > Coleoptera > Scarabaeidae > Protaetia > Protaetia brevitarsis. Next base: position 1,541,884 of record RXPK01000144.1, read on the forward strand.
TTTACTTATTACCAATGTACAACTAGGGAAAAAGGAACCCTTAGTGGCGGCTATAAGTTCGTGCTGTCTGCTTTAAACCGCAACAGGGTGAATGAAGACCATTGCCGTGAACCACTCCCCTCTCGCTCGAGCTGTCCTGTCGTGGCTAAGGGCTTGCACAGGTTTCTACAACGATGCCAGTTGTTGCTTTCAGCTACCGAAAGCCCAACTGTTAAACTAGGTCCCGAAAGGGATGGGGGGTCTTGGCTTAACTGCACGGATCGAGAGGAGACAACCTCAGAAACAGAAACCTAAATCCTAAGGTGGCGGACTAGGCTGAAGGGATGCGTGGCTGGATAGAAGACCAGTCTATTAGTCCAACCTTGGGGCAACTGTCGCACCCCATTGTATTTAGCCTTACCTTTGCATGCAGGGCTCTGTGGAGGTGGACCTTCTTTTCCCTAGCTACTCGTGGGATCAACCATGGAGGAAGGACGTTTATTAGCGGGACGACACCGCTATAAACAGGAATTGGAGCAGAAGCTCCATAAGAGGCATTCCACTTCCAAAGTGAGGCTACCTCACAAGAAAGGAACAAAGGGAGGAGCAAAACGACAGGAGCAGATTGGGGAACAGGATGGTATCTATCCCCTCTCAAATTGCGTAGCACTGCGCAACTCAAGGGCGTTGTACCTGAGAGCACGTGATATCGAAGAGGGAGACTTACCTAATCTTGGACCTTCTGATATCCTACACTTTCTGAAAGGAATAGGATTGGAAGGCCAGTTGTAAAACAGCATGAACAGGGGACACAATAGATCTTTTAGGTCGCAGTGTAATATCACCCTCGCAATATATACATACATACATACATCTATAGATTCTTTTGTACTTTCTTGGAAAAAGCTCTTTCTATTTCTTAGGATCTTAAGCCAAATGGGCTTAACGATCTTCTTCAGATTGAATTTAATGCTCATTACGCATTGTAATTACTTTGTAAAATAATACAATAAGGCTAATTTTATTCTATCCTCTTTCTCTCCATTTCTTTCTGGTTGCCCGTCTTTTTACACATTTTTTTCTTCATGCTGCACTATTTTTCACCACTGGTATCTTTTACGCTATTTTTATCATTGGGTCAGTTACGGAAGGCTTCCTAATATTTCTACCTCAATTATTTGAAGATTTCTGTAAAGTCCTCAAATAGACATGCTGTTATCTTTAACATAAGGATGCTTTCACTATGACTCTTTAAGTAAGCTTTTTACAAGATTTCCAAACATCAAGCAATTAAATAGGAAACATACATATGAAATACATGATAAATATTGAATGGTTTAGAACCAATTTAAAAAATCGTACTCAACGAATTACATTATATGATCAAATATCTAGATCTGCAAATATTAGCACTGGTGTGCTTCAAGCTTCCATTCTTGGGCACACCCCTTTTGATTTACAAAAATGAATTTATTCAATAGTTAAATGCAGGAATTCTAAACGAACATGATACACTGAAAAAAGTGGATGTAAAATCACAAAATTTTACATTTTGTGTTTTGTTAAACATGCAGAAACTCCAAACAGTTTTGTAGTTTTAAATGCATACACATATCCGGTATTATTTAGCGTAGTAGCAAAGGAATACATACCTAGTTGCCTTACCAACATATATCTAAGGTAAGTGCTCTTATGTTTATCTATCTATTAAATATGCTCATTTCTTTTATTTATAACTAACGAAGTTTTCATGTTGCAAATCTACCACATGTAGAGTTCGTTGCATTAGAGAATGGTACATGACGTCACATGCGCAATAAACGAATTTTGGCAGCCGATTCCTCGTTGCTAGGTAAAAGACAGTGGTAGCGAATGATAAATTGAATATTTTTTCGCGGGTGTAATCGACGTCAGATTTCGCGCAGGTTTTGGTGACGATATGTACCACTCTCTATTGCGACGGACTCTACATGAAAAAGAAAGATGATGGCCAATTATATATAATAAGCTGTTCGTAAAATTTCGCGTTTTGAAAAATTGGTTGACAAAACCATAGGTACATTGACAAATAATGTTCCCGCAAAAACAGAAAGCATAATTGGTATTATATATAATATTAATATTTAGCAGTGAAAAACTAAAATAAGAATGGAAACTGGTGTTCAAAAACTTGTTTGCTGTTCATTGCAACATATATTAAAGAAGATTTTTCTAAATTGTTTGTATTTTAGAATTTAGAAGATCTTAAATCCTTAGGCATAAGAATGCCCCGCCCGTAGAAGTTGGTAAGTTTATTTACATACTTAGCTTCATCGCTTATTTTTTTTTTTTTTTTGTAGTTCTTACGGGTAAGAAATCATGCAAGGTAAATGTGGAAGATGAAAAAATTATTCCATTGGATTCGTTTTAATTAATTAGTATTTCATATTGAATTTGGAATACCCAAAAGGACATTCATGGAATTTATTCCGAAATTCTTACTGATCTATAATTACTTTTCAATAAGGGAGAAATAAAGGATTTGAGTGAAAATTATTTTAGTTTTTGCTATGAATAAATATGAATTTATTTCAAGATACATACAGTTAGTTTCAGTGGTCTCCACGTCTTACTAATGCGAGATGCAACTCTTTATGGCATTTTTGTCGGATATTATCGGCGGTTCTTAAGCTCGCCGGATAGTTTTTTTTAGGTACTGATTTCGCGAACTATTATGGCACCAAAGACCAGGCTTCTTCTTACGCTTCGACACTGCACACCTCTCAGCGGTGAGATCCAAGCGGTCGCCAACACAGCAGCCCAAGCCTTTGGGAGGGGGTCTGTCCTGGGGCTCAACAACGCGGGCCAACAGGGTATTCGATGACTCGCTCGCCCTCAGCCACGACCGGGCAGCCGAGTCAAGTGTCTGATCCTCCAAAGAGATGATCCAAAGATCATCACGCAGTTGTTGGTTTCTCATCATCCATGGACCTCGATTATCAAACGCAACATGCGATTCTGCAGGACCTCCATGGTGGTGAGGTGCGTCTTGGCCATGGTACAGAGGGCGAGCGCCCCATACGTCAGGATTGGCATCAAGCATGCAGTATAGAGCAACAGCTTAGATCTCAGATCAAGCTTACTCTGCCGAGCTAGCAATGGCATCAGTTGTATCTTTGCAGCCTGGAACCGACCCTTCACTCCATTGACGTGTTGCTGGAAAGTAAGGCGGCGATCGAGCAAGAGCCCCAGGTACTTGGCCCGGTCCGCCCAAGGAATGATATTACCATCGACCTCTACTCTATCCGACGGAACTGTTCTTTGGCGCGTGAAGCGCACCGCCACCGACTTGGAGGATGGACCACTCGGCTATTTGATCAATTGCCGCCTGCAGATGTCGGATCACCATGCCCTCATTTCTACCAGCCGAATAAACGGCCGTATCATCAGCGTATAAAGCCAGGCTAACCGCCGGGCATTTAGGAATGGCGCTTGTGTAAATAATAAATAGCTTCGGGCCAAGCAAACAGCCCTGAGGGACCCCAGACCCGATCGGGCGAACAGAGGAGCAAACGCTCCCGACCCTTACCGAAAAGGTACGCCCCGTCAAGTATGACTTGCTAAGTCTTATCAAGTAGGGGTTGATTCCAATGCTCGCCATCTTACATAGCACGCCGTCATGCCACACAGAATCAAAAGCCTACAGTTAGTTTCTTTTGAAATGTTCTAGCCTAGGCGTTTAGAATGTCTTTCTTACGTATTAAAAGTGAAATATTAAATTCTAACGGCTATTTGCACCGGTTATACTTAAACTTAACTTAAGACTTAAGTAGACCCTAAACTATGATTTCGTTTTGCACCACTGTTTAAGGACCAGTTAAGTGTTATTCAAAATAAGCCGAAGATTAGCCCGGCTTAAGGTCCAGTTAACCTCACTTTTGGTTTTAAATGACAAGTATTGCGGCAAGTGAAAGAAGACTTTTATTTGTTGTATTACGGTGTTTTCGAGGTGTTTTATTTATTGTTGTGGGGATATTTCTTATTTGTACATTTTTGAAACAAAATGGCACGTAGCATCTTAATAAATAACATAATGTTTAAAGATGATGATGAATTGTACAAGTTAAATATAATTTTTTGTGGTATACCTAGACAAGTAAATGAAAGGGCAGAATATTTTCATACGTTTGACGAACTTAAATTTTTTCCGGCGATTTAGAGTAACCAAATATACAACATTATTTATACTAAACCTGATTGAAGCTTAAATTGAATATTCTTGATGTGTGAGTAGGTATAAAAAATAAATTTAAGTTTACCATAGTATAACCTAAGACGAAATAACCATTCCTATGACCACGAATGCATACAGTTTGTTTTGTTTTATCTAATTAAACAACAAATTTTCAGCAATAATAGTGTTGCTTTTATGAATCAGCTGTTAGTATTCCTGAGACTGACCTGACAACAATAATGAAAACTCGACAACTCGTATCAAGAATTAAAAGTCAACATTCTCCTTCTTTCTGTGTGTTTCTGTCAAAAACTTACAAGTTACAAGTCACTTTCACACTGTCTGACACTGTTGCCATCCGTTTTCAATACTTAGCTAAGCTTTATTCCTAGTTTCGACGCTACAAAACATATTCACCTTAAGGTTCACCTTAAGCTGAGCCTCTACTTAACTAAGATTGTTATTAGGGAAAACTGGTGCAAATAACTGTAAATGTCAATAAAAATTAATCTAAAATTAGCATGCCTGTGGAAATGGGACTGTATGCTAAATCACATTGTAATAAACGTTTTCCTCAAAATCTAGGTTTGTCTTTGTTAGCTGCAATCCTTGGATCCAGAAAATAGAAACTTCAAACTTCAAAGCACTTCCATCACACAGTAAGGGTTACAAAATTGAAAGTAAAATTCTGTGATTTACCTAAAGTGTCAAATGCAGAAACACAGGAATATAATTTACCAGTGCTGAAAGCTGTTACTGTTCGCATGAGTTCGTACATACTCTTGTGCAACTACGTTATATTCTGTACACAGATGACCAGATATTTACCTATGCTTATTGCTTACTTCATTAGCAAATATTAGTGTGGGTTTAATAATAAATGTATTAAATAGTGGTGCAGTAGACAAGACAAAATATAGCATATGGATACGGTGTCGTTATTTTATTTTTGCAATTAGTGCCGTAACCATACCATTTATTGCGTAATAGAAATGGAACATTTAAGCAGATTTATTTTAAGTTGGTCACATTGCAACAGAAATGGAGATGTCAATATGACATTTTGTAAGCAAGTTTGAGGTTATTATATTAAAATTCATTGTAAGATTTGATATTTTTAATTAATCTTTGAAATAGTACAACTATTATAAACATTTATATTAACGTTTGAATTATCTTTCGAAGTGATAGTGATACCGTGTGCAGTAGAAACATTCTGTTGAAAATTATCGTTCTCTGCGATAGTGATATTGCTTCTGTTGGAGTACTCAAACTGTGAACCATTCCCAGAAGTTCCAGGTAGATTCACATTATTTTCCTGTGCAAACATATTTCCAACATCAATTTTATTTTTCATAGAAGAGGCAACGTAACCTTCAGCAACAGCCGTGCTTTTCCAGCCACCTAATCGTTTTATACTTAAAATATCACCTCCAGTATTTGCTATATGTGTCGCACTGGATCTTCTAAAACAATGTATGAATGTAATGTAAAACCTGTATAAAGATGAGGATCTGGTAAATGAAGAAAACTGGCAATTTGTTTAGGAACATTTCCCATGGTGTTAATACCGATAGGGCTATTAATTAAGCAGCCACGACGATAAGTTAGAAAAAAACGTTTGTGAGTAACTGTTTTAGGCCGCAGATTATTATATTTTTTTATAAGTTCGATGCAGTTTACATCAGTCACTGCGAACATTCTGGGTACATTGTTTTTTGTTTTAGGTATGTTGACTATAATGGAATCGGAATTGTATTGAAGATCTTCCACACATATATTAATTAATTCTTCTCGCCTACAGGCTCCATTATATCCTATTATCAAAATAACCTAGAATATAAAGAATTTACAACAAAGTAACGAAATAAAATCAACACTAACCTTTATAGCTAAGTATATTTTATCATCGGCTTGTTTAAAAAATCTATGAATATCTTCTTCTTCTAAAATTTTAGATTTTTTGTTTGATAACCTTAGATAGCCGTTTTAGTAATGCTTGAAGTTTCATATATTTGATATATCCACATTTCTATGTACATTAAACACGATCTTAACATCGAATAAATCGACCATAATGATGACGATTTATAATCTTTACGTAGCATTTCAAAATAAGCAAGTAAGACGTTCTCAGAAATATGAAGAATTTCCTTTTCTTTGCACTATTTTTCAAAATTTTTGTATCGCTTTTGATACATAGTGTACGATTTCTCCGGAAGTAAATTATTAATGGTTTTTTCAGCAATTTGCCGTATTTCAGGCGGAGTGCATGAAAAAGTTGTAGAACTCATATTAAATATTATAATATAGTTACTTTAGTATATAATATATAAACAAATTTCAAAAATGTGTCAATTTTAAATTAACTTTTCAATTTAAATCTTGTGCCAAACCAAGGTGACAATGGTGACAACCGCCACAAAATTTCCCAAATTATCAAATTTTTCTTGTTTTGCTTTTACAAAAAGAGAAATTTTAAAACTAATTGCAAAAAATAGCATAAAAGACACTTTTCATTTGACATTAAAGTATTCATTCAGTTAAGTTAAACTCTGAATTCGTACTTTGAAACGTCAAAATGAAACTTGTCTTTTAATATACTATTATCGATTTTCTAACAACAGTAGGATTTCACGGAAGTTTAGCTACGCGTTAATGACAGACTTAATAAAATTAAATTACGATATTAGGTGGTTTGTTTTCGTAGTGGGCGCTATAACCTCGTAGCGACGCTGGCTGCCGGTGTACGGTCGAGGACGTCAACAGAAAAGCCCGATGATGTAAACAGAACGCGCGGCAGACGAGGTGCAACGGCAACACACTGAAGGCGACTGTGCAAGCATGTGAGGGGGGGGCGAGCGGGCGGCTACGGCGGCGGTGGACTAGGTGGCAAACGCGGTCGTCAGCGACGTCGGTAGTAAGGGGTAGTTTTAATTGCGGTTTGCTAAGATGGCGTGCATGCCACACTCGCACTTAGTACCGCGACGCTCGGCTTTTTTCTCGCTACAGCGTTTCCCCGTTCAACCCCTCGCGCCACCCCTTATGTGTGCCGGGGTGGATCGATAAGAGACGTTCTCGTGTTTTAAAAACATAAAGCATCCCTCTCTTTTCCTAGAGACGTTCGCGACGACAACTCGGGAATGAGTTCTAGTTTAGCATCGGGCGGTATCCTAGGAAGCGTCCCTGTAATTAAAAAATTAACTTTATTTACTTCCACGTCTCGGACGGGGGTGACTATCGCTGAAACTCCTCCAAGATAAATAAAATCGCGTCCTTAAACACTCACCCATTTCCTAATTAATCCTTATTTTTTCAAGACCACTCCGACTTAATCTACTTTTAAATTGGTAATTAAAAAAGTTTAATGCGGGACACCGCAAGACAGTGTTAATTAATTCTCTTCAGACACATCTTAATTAATTTTCTTCTTCTCCTTGGTAGTATATATCCGGTTATTTAATCTTACACCAATTTATTAGAGTACAAAGTTGCATTTATAGAGTTAGAGAAAATGCAATTTTTACATTTGAGTGCTCCGTAAAATTGCCAAAAAAACGTCGCACTGGAAAATTTACACAGTACATATAGGAAATAATTATTTGCATTGAAAGCGCGTTAGACTCATCCAATTCAACTGACAAGGAAACACCGACAGGTGTCAAATTCCGATTTCCATGAAACTTTACAGACTGAAAGAGTACCACAACACAATTTTTTTTCTACGGAAACACCCGATTTAAGGGTACAGCCCCCTCGAAAGTTTCATTTTTATTTTTTTGGAATATCTCCGAAACTATAACAGATATTATAAAACTTCCTTAACATAATTTGCAGAAGATTACATGCCCCCAAAGATGACGTGACCTATTTTCGCGAAAATCTAATAATGGGGGTATGAGGTATCCCATGACCCCATTTTTTTAATAATTTCTTTTTTGTTTTATTTCTCAAAAAAAATATATAGGTACATCAAATAATAAAATATTATCAGATGCATTTACTAAACTAATTCGTTCGCATTTTATATTTTTTTCAATAAAATGCCCTTCATTCTTCTACAACTATATCCTCAGAAAGGTGCGCATACTATGAACAAATTTGGCGCACAAGACAAAGAACTGAATATTTAACATTCAGTACATGTAGATTTCCAGTTGACACTTTGTGGCTTTCTGGTCGTAGACCATCAAGTACGTCAACGCATACTTCAAGTAGGACAATATTTTAAATAATTATTTTCGTACAAATACCTAGATAATCTAATCAATATCAATGTTTATTAAAACATGAACCTTCGAAAAGGCACGTAGACCTTTGGTATATATACAAGACGATGGTTTCAAATGCTTCTACCATGCTGCTTTTTCGGTCTGTAAAACCTCATGGAGATCGGAATTTGACACCTGCCCCTATTTCCTTTGAGTTGTTGCTCAGTAAATAACCTAAAAAAACATTTTTATTAGATTTTTGGCTGAGAATGATATTTAGAACTCTAAATAATACAACCAGCATGGCAGTAAGTAAATGGTGATTGGTACCACTATGTTTTAATAACTCAGAACCGACTTATATCTAAATCAAAGTGAATTTTGAGATTATGATGTTTCGACGATAATAAAAATACCAGTAAATCTGTAGATGGTTCAAGAAGGCAAAATTAGAAATCTTTTGTGAAAAGAAACCTCTATGACTATTCCAATTCTAATTTAATGTGCTCAAATGTATCATTCATTCAATTAATAACATGTATAGGAAACATTTTGACCGTAGAAAAACTTTGACAGGGTAAAAAATCTGTTGTTTCTATAACTTTCATAACGCACATAATTATCAAAACCACTTGATCTAATATTTCCTGATACCTTTGTCAAAGAATTTGATAATATGCATCACAAAATATAAGCTACCAAAAGATAATGAATTCCTTACCTTAGAATCTGCCTGAATCAAACATTTGTATTAATCGTTTTGAAATTGCTATCAATTTGTTTAAAAAGGATTGCTAAATAATTTCATACATATTTTTTTATTGATAATATTCCCTCGTATTAATACAATATGATGATTTGATACATTTCATAGTAGCCAAACCAAAAACCCATCACTATCAGTGCTGTTATTTCCACTAATCACATGGTATGCATGGGGTGGAGATTGTCTTTCTATTTACATTATCAGAATGATTATTCCTTTTATTTACAGCGCATTACTAATATTGTCAACTC
>RXPK01000145.1:0-51577 GCA_004143645.1 Protaetia brevitarsis
TTCAGTCTAACAATGGCCTGAATAGTATTCTATACAGTATGCGAATACTGTTTCGTACTCAGGTTGATGTGTTTCGTAATCTTTCTGCTTATATGGTTTCCAGAATTGTTTAGCTGCCTCCTTCCCTGTAAATTTCTCAGTAACTGGATTTTTCTGCTCCATTTCATTTTTAGTTTCTTCAGTATTGGTACTGCTACTTAACCCAAAAGGGTTCAGGCCCTACGAAAGGCATTCCAGCCCTTTTTTGCGAGGTTATTCGTTATTTCGTTTCCTTCCACTCTGTGTGACCCGAACCACAGGAGGGTTAACTGTATTTCTTTTGCCTAGCTCATTTAGTTCCCTAGGGCACTCTCAGATTCATCTGGCACGCTGATTTTGTGTAAGCCCAACGCCATAACGGCTGTTTTGACCATCAGTATAATGATAATTCTCCTGCTTCCGGTTATATCCATAATGAACTGAACACATCTCCAATAGCGTGTATTTCCGCTGAAATATATTGGGGTATTTTCCAAGCTTTCGAAATATGTAGTTCTATAAGGCCATATCCTATTCCAGTTCTTCTGCCCGTTTTTGGACCATTCAGTGTACCATTTGAATGGCATTTCTATTAAAATTCAAGATGGTGTTATGATCCACTCGCTTCCTGTTAACATTAGCTTTGTGGTGAATTCCTTCACAAAGCTAAATTCTTTGACACGTTCATCCTGCCCATGTTCCCAGGTTTTAATCACATTAGGAGGTTGGGGACCTATGCCTTGTTGTCCCTCCTTGATCAAACTGAGTGTAGTTCTTTTGACAGCCTTCACCACAATGTGGCAGGGGTAGCCGTTAAAGGTCTCTTTGATCTTATTTATAACTCATTGATCTTTTTCATCTTACCATTAAATTTGTGTCATCACGTTGCAACAGCAAACGTCAATCAATGGTTTCTTTAGTGTAACGACATCATTTATAAATATTAAGTATATAAAAAAAATAGGCTCAAATACTGACTTTTATATTACCGTTTTTTTATAGTACTTGCGGTTATATATAGGCCACTATATATACCAACTCTCTGCTGCCCAGTATTTACTCAAAAAGCTTGGGAGCATGCTCTCTTCACTCCATAAAGACTTAACTCATGTAACAAAAGCTCTAGGATAACTCAATCATATGCTTTGCTTAGATCAAGACAGAGTCCTATCACCAATTGTCCTTGCTCTAAATCATTCAAACTATCGAACAAATTGCAATGTAGTTTGTTTGGAGACATTCCAGTACGTAACCAGTTGAACTATTACACAAATTACATTTATTCGGCAAAGATAATTAAACGTTCAGACATGGTCAATTACAACAACTTTGAAGATTCAGCTAAAAAAAAAATTATCTATAACTTTCCATTGATGTCGAATCCCCTTGCTTAAAGGGGCCTTAAGAACAAAGAGAACATCTTTTGTTTCAAGATTGACTTTTTTTTTATTATGGCAGCCAGAAAATCGTAAAAGCCACCTCTGTGTTTACTTATTATTCGTATAGATGAATCAAATATAACAAAATTCACCAACGAATGGAAACATGAAAATTCGAATGGTCATCTGATCCAGATGAGATTCCCGCAGTCAATAAAAAAGGTTGCAAATGCTTTCTTAGAAAACTGACCTCTTTTGGTATTAGGAGAAACATCCTGCAGTGGATATTATCCCACCTGCGTGGATGATATAGTCCCATAAGTTCTGAATGTTTCAAGAATAACTACGGTATATCACAAGGCTTACATTTGGTATATTTTAACAACGTTGAGAAATTTTAATAGGTTTGACGCATTACCACGCAAAGTTTCACTATACAGAAATAAGTTTGATTTAAGAAAAAGATCAAAGATGTGTTCAGAGATGACAATCGGCTTACTGGAACCTCGTCAGCGATTTGCAAGCATCGTGCTGGCGAAGGGATTGGCGACTATGTATTGGCATTCAGGTTGTGATCTTTGAAGAGCATGGCTGTATTAATGAATTTAGTGTGATAGTATAAAGTCGTGTTTTGATAATTAACAATCCCCTACTGCAGCGCCACTGTAAGTACCTTTTTAATATTCTATATTTATACATTAAAGAAGCGAGTAGCTCAAACCCCCAACCCTTGAGGCTGAAGGTCGTATTTCTCGTGATTCCATGGTCTGTCCATTTTTTTTGAGATAGTTGTTAAACTGCTCACAGGATGGTAGTTTTCCTTCAGGTTGTGGGTTCGTTTGTTATAAATGGAAAAAATTTAAGCCTTGAATTCTAGGGATGCAATTCTTTGGTTCATGCATTGATTAAAAATGTTAGCTAATGGAGTGTTTATTTCGACAGCTATTTGCTTCAAAAAATTTGTTGAGATACCATACTCATGGTTTGTAGTTTTATCCTTTAGAACTGCTTGTATTTGCACGGGAATAACCGACAAAAAAAATGAGCCCACATCATTAATCGGTAATAAGTAAGTCTTCTGAATTCGTTTGTTCAAATGGAGCCACTTCATTATTGCCATTCCTCAAATGAACATCGGCTGTAATTTCTTTAGTCAAGCTTTCTCCAAAGCAACCCATCTTCTTTTTTATCTAGCTAATTTCTATACCTAAACGACATCTCCATGTTCATGTGATCGGGCAGAAAATTTTCCTCATCGTTAAATATTTACGGAGTTAATTCTGTTATGTCCGCCCGACTACTCTAAACGCGTGTGTGTTTGCTCCGTAAACTATTGTTCATATTGAGTGAAGATGACCGACTACAGTCTTCGAAGTAAACAAGTCAGTGGTGCTATTGACGAAGACCTAATTGCTCGAAAAATCGTCGAAAAGCTACTCGATTCAGATGAGCTTTTAGCAAAAATTAGTGCGAAAATCACCGAAAACCTTGCTTCAATGTACGATGAAAGAATCAAGATCTTAAGCAATGAGGTAGACCAACTGAAAATCGTTATTCGTGAAGCTAATAACAAAATCGAACGTCTTGATCAATATTCCCGCATAAACAACCTGCGAATATATGGTCTACCTGAAGAGGGCAATGAAGATACAAATACTCTCGTAACCAAATTATTTAAAGAAAAGTTGGAAATTGATATTCAACCTGCAGACATCGATATATCGCACAGATTACGACATAGGGAAACTGGTACTAGACCTATAATTGTCCGCTTTGCATCCCGGTCTGTCAAGAAAAAAATTTTTGCAAACAAAAAGAAATTGAAGGGCTCGAAAATCGTAATTAAAGAGGACCTCACCAAGACAAAGGTATCGCTGATCAAGGATCTCTGTAAATTAGTGTCGCCGAAATCTGTCTGGACGAGTGACTGCAACGTGTTTTGTAAGTTAAACGGCACTAAATATAAAATTGAGTCATCGGATGATATTAGTAAGATACGGAGTAATAGTAATTCACGCAATGAGACCACCTAAACTAGATTTCCTAGTCTTTCAAATTTTGCCACAAGAGAGCGATTATTTTTTGTTTACAACTTCTTTTTCTTTTTCCTTTGAAATTTGATCTTTTTCGGTTATTGTTATTTATTATAAGACACGTACATCTCAATATTGTTTATTTTTAGTTTTTTTTATTATTTTAGAATGAGTTTGTTATTTTTCCTATTTTTAATGTTATAAATTTTTATATCATTTAGGATTACACGGACAATTATTGGCAACAAGTTTTTTTTTGAACTTGCATTGTCTGTTAAAGATGAATTTGAATAACATAAAGGTTGCGCACATCAACATAAGATCGCTTGTACCGAAGTTGGAATACGTAAGGGACTTTGTAACTGATAATAATATTGATATTCTCTCTTTGACAGAGACATGGCTTGACGGTTATGTTTCAAATGAGTTTGTGGAGATTGAAAGCTATAACTTTTACCGCAGAGACAGGATCGGTCGCGGTGGCGGGGTTGGCATTTACGTGCGAAGTGTTCTTAATACCACAGTCATTGATACCTCACAGGATATTGAGCAAATGTGGCTATTGGTGGAGGTCGCAGGCAAAAAACTCGGGTGTGGGCACGGTTTACAACCCGCATCAGTCGCACTTTAGAACCTTCTTAGATAATTTGGAAGATTCCTTAATCGGCTGCAGCTTATCTGTGGACGATATCTATTGCCTCGGCGATTTTAATATAGATCTTTTAAAGCCAAATCTTCCATCGGTTGAATATTTCAATAATTTTTTAATCACTACGGGCACTACACAGATTATCAACGAACCAACAAGAGTCGCTAATGCGACTGCGTCATTGATTGATTTCATTTTAGTTACCAATGAGACCCAATGTGTCGAGAGCGGTGTTCTCAATTGTCACATGTCAGATCATGACTTCATATATTGCACTATTAAGACTGATAAGCCAAGGGATAATCCTACTTTTCACACATACCGCGATTTCAAAAGTATAAATTTAGAAAAATTCCTATACGATTTACAACAAATTGATTTTCATTATATGTTGCTGTTGGATTGTGTGGAAGACAAAGTATCCTTTTTTAATCATAGTATTTTACAACTCTTTAGTGTCCACGCTCCCCTCATAACTCGAAAATTCACAAAAAAACCTGTTCCTTGGCTTACTGAAAATCTGAGATTACTAATGAAGCTGCGTGACAAAGCCAAAAACAAATATAGAAGAACGTCAAACAGGGCTCACTGGGATTACTATAAAACTTTGAGAAACTTGGTAAACAAAACATTTGACTTAGAAAAGAAAGCATATTTTGACTATATTTCTCGATCTGGTGACAGTCGAATGTTGTGGAATCAGGTCAATTACCTAGGTGTAAAAACCAAAAAGAAAGATATACCCCGAACTATGTCTGATCCTGAAAAAATAAACAACTACTTTGTCAACAGCATTCCCAAAAAAGTTGCCCATATTGCGCCGATTCCTAAATTGATGACGAGCATGTGCTCCCCTTTTGTTTTTCGCCTAACCGAAAATAGTAAGATCTGTGAAGTCATAAGATCAATTAAATCGACTGCAGTTGGTAGCGATGGTATTAATATTCACATGATTCATTTGTGCTGCCCATATATTGTCCCATTCATTACTCACATTGTAAATTCGTGCATTCTAGAATGCTCTTTTCCGGATACCTGGAAACATGCTGTAGTGATTCCACTTCCTAAAAAACAACAGGTGCAAGAGTATAAAGATTTAAGACCTATTAGTATACTGCCCACGCTGTCGAAAATTCTTGAACGGGTTATGGAGCATCAAATTCGAGATTTCGTCTCTGAAAATTCATTGCTTCCCGATGTTCAATCTGGTTTTCGCGCTGGCCACAGCTGCACCACTGCCTTGCTCCGCGTTACCGATGATATTTTTGGAGCTTGTGATCAGGGTTTGGTCACTATTTTAGTATTACTAGATTACTCCAAAGCTTTTGATACTGTTGATCACGCAATGCTTCTGGATGTCCTAAGGGCGAAGGGTTTTAGTAATAACGCGTTGGCTTTGTTGGGCAGTTTTCTTGTGAACAGGGTGCAGTCAGTAAGACTAAATAACACTATTTCTCCGCCTCTTAGGCTTTTGCAGGGTGTGCCACAGGGTAGTATACTAAGTCCTATTCTATTCTCCCTATATATCTCTTCATTCGTTGAACACGTTCATTATATGAAAATTCATTTCTACGCAGACGACTGTCAACTATACTATTCATTTGAGCTGTCGGATTGGGCTGAGGCAGTCACCAGAATAAACTCTGACTTGGCACGGATACATGCGATCTCCACTGTTTATGGTTTACAAATTAATCCTGTTAAATCCCAGGCTCAAATTTTTGGAAACCTCAACTCATGTAGTGTTCTAAAAGACAACATTGCCATTAAAATAAACGGTAATATTTTACCGGTTACTAGTAGTGCTAAGAATTTAGGACTGACTGTGGATGGAACACTTCGTTTTCGCGAACATATTGCACGTTCTTTACAAATCTCTTATGCCTCATTAAAAAAACTTTATCCACTTCGGAGAATACTTAATAAATCTATCAAAAAGAAGCTGTGTGATTCGTGTGTGCTGTCTCGCCTGTCATACTGTGCGGAGATTTATCATCCATGTTTAGACCAGGAAACAACGTACCGTATTCAAAAACTACAGAACGCATGTGTAAGGTATATTCATGGGATCAGGAAATATGATCATGTCTCCTACAAATTAAAAGAAACAGGCTGGTTGAATATGAAAAACCGTAGAGAACTACAAACTCTCACTCTCTATCACAAAATACTTACTTTTAAAAACCCACCTTACCTCTACAATAAAATAAGATTCAGAACTGATGTACACAACCTCGCTACGCGATTCCGCGGTTTGATATCTCCACCACCTCATAGATCAGCCTTTTATACAAGGTCTTTCTCATTTAATATTTACCGCAGATATAATTGTATTCCCCTGTACACTTAAAATCTTGCCGTTACTAACCCAGTTGTAAGTTAAAGTTGCGAAACATACTGTTCCAAGAGCAAGTTAAAGTCTCTGTGCTCTGCCTTTATGGAATCTCCTTGCCTGTTGTCGATGTAAAATCGTTGTCAAAAGAAATTTTTTGGTTCTTTTTCATAGCTTGTTAGATGTACGATGGATACACTTATATTTTAAATTTAATTTATCTGTATTGTAAACTTATGGACAAGCAGAATATAGTTTTAGGTTACTATTAGGCATATCTGTATTAAACTTATACTTTTATCCATATATAGGGTTAGATGAAAACAGCTATTTCTGAATCTCCGCCCTAGGGTTGCTAGCAATGTAATACTACTCTCTTTAATATGTATATGACTATAAAATGACATTGTTGCAATAAAGGCATTATTATTATTATTATTATTATTATTATTAATTAAAAAACCGGCACGACAATGTTTCAGATTTTTCTTCCGTCTCTACGCTTCTGGCTACTAGTTCGCCGTACGAATCACGGGGCGTTAAAAGCTTCTCAAGAACGGGCGCCGTCACGAATGTCCTCGAACGTCTGGCGAAATTACGTTTTCCCAAATTTAAATAGGATCTGGCGTTTTATGACAGGCCGTATAGCGGATATAAATTATAGGATCGATTATGGCTGCGAATGTAAAATTCGTGCGAATGCAATTTCGCGCAAGAAATGGCGGCCTCGTCGGCTTACCCGGTTGCAGCGCGAGATTGTTAAGCGTGCTCGTTTATAGACGGTACACGTGTCTCACGCTTATGTGACAGTTTGCTTCGCAATTGCGACGTAGTTATATTACCTACGTCATCAATGTATGTGTGAGGGTTAAAGAATCGCGCGAAATATCCTTTTAATAGATTCGTATTGCTTCAAGCCTTTTATATCTATTACAGGCGTTTCCTTTTCTTTGATCTTAGATCACTAATCTCAGCATCTTGGCTACTGTATGGATGAGCAAAATTAGATTTTACGTGGATACTAGTAAAACCTGAATTTACAATAGATCTACTAACTAAAGACAGAAAAAACAGACAAGACCAATAATAATCGAACAATTGGTTGATCGTTGTAGAACCCATTAACCTATGTATCTACTAACCACACCAACTACTCATTCTGCTCGGTAGAAGATATTGATTTGCAGATTCTGCCAAATCCAAGCAGAAATTACAGCCCATAGCATCTGTCACTGTGATGGCGTGCAAATGGATAAGCTATCGACTACAAGACCCAGGAGAACCCTCAAAAATTGATACCTATGTAAAGGAATCCAACAGCCAAATATAAGAATTTTGACTAAAGAAAGGTAGAAATAAAATAATCTCTCAGAATAAATTTAATCACAAGATATCTTGAATAGCACAGATAAATCTAAGCACTTCCTCCTTTTCATTGCGTTAATTACAGTAACATTTTAACATAACTTACGTTTTCGTTTTAACGAAAGCCATTACAAAAAAAAATACTAGAAAACTCTAGTCAAAACTAATAAAAAAAAACTATTTGCAGATTGCAGCCTTCTAGTGATCATATTGAATCATCTCAGACTTAAAAAATTATTCCGTATATATAAACTGGATAGAAATAATACTGATTCTGACGACAAGCAAAAAAAGAGTTATAAAACAAGTGCTAGTTGAAAAAACGAAGACAATATGATGTCATATCGAAAGCACTAGTTGGAATTTTATCACACACCGGAGTGGGAGGCACTATAGCTTTTACAGAATTCTTTGTTGCATATAGGATCGATGTAGTGGTTGGCTATAGTCATCCGAAACATCACTTTCGGCATTGTATGAGAAGCCGCATTAAAGCGCAGTTTTAGTTCAGAATCTCGATGCATTAGGATTCCATTATTATTCCTTATTTCCTCTCGCCATTTAATCATTTCTAATTAGAATGAAGTAAATCGCTTCGTCATCGAATGATGAAATTAAAAAATATTCCGAAATATCTAACGAACATCTTCAAAAACTATTTCGAAGTAAGAAAAAAATCCAGATTAAACCTTAGTAAAATGAGGTGGATGTGAGCGCGGGTTATCTGCAGGTCTTCGGTTCCTGGGCCGATCCTGTGGAATATCCTGTAGAATGGGATCCTGTCCCTGGCGTACATGGAGGGGGTCACTACAATCGCATATACGGACGTTCCTTGATATCTGTAGAGTGGAAGCTGAGGACCGGAGGAATCTTACCTTTAAGTCGCTGGAAGCAATCGTGGAATGGATGCGGTTTAAAGACCCACACATAGTATCTGAAAAAACGGAAGTTGTCATATGCAAGGGGCGCAAAAAAAGAAACGACATATAGTTTAACATAATTGGGGACTGTGTCGTATCCAAAAGAGAGCTGAAGTATCTTTGTGTGGTGATCTCATTACCGATTGTACCTACATGAGCCCTGGTGGAAGAGCAGCTAAGAAATTTCTTATCCAAAGTTAAGGAGTACAGAAAGACTAAAGTGTAAGAACGGAAAACGACAATCAGGAGATAACAGGCTAGTTTGGAAGTGGACGAAGACCTTAATACCGCATATAGCTCCCTAGATTGGGTGTAAACATAGAAGGGTGGACTATTATCTCACCCAATTTCTAATGGGCCATGGGCACTTTCGTGTCTACCTGAGAAGATTTAACCTTGAAGTGGTGGACTCCTGCACGTACTGCGGAGAGGCCGAACATGCGGTGCTGTTATGCAACAAAGGACTGCAGACAGGGCGAATTTGGAAATTGAAGATAAAACAACCTGTTACAACAGAAAACATGATAAACCTAATTCTATAAGGTTATACAAAGTGGAGAGCTATACATCGTAGACATGTATAGGAATATGGCAACCTGATGTCCTCCGATGTTATGCAAGCAAAGCGGTTCTAGAGGCGGCGAGATAAAGTTGAACGGGTTTTAATGGGTAGGCGATGATGGAGAGTCCCACACCACCAGACACATTGAACCATAGCTTCTAGTGTCTATCAAGGATTTTCCGTAAGCAAAAAAAAAACTGAATACTTCAACTATTTTCAGTTGCATTGCTGTTTATTGTCGTTCTCCTGTTATTATTTTTGTTTGTAATAATTGGTATATTTTCCTTTGAAGAAGAGAAATTAGTAGTAAAACTTAATATTGTCATAGTCAGAAACCATTGGTTTATGAAACTGTAGGGCGCATAATTACAAATTTTGGAATTCATGGTTGTTTGTATCCAAATTGTCCTGGAAAGATTCTCAACCTCTTAACCCTTTCTATTTTTTTAACCTTTGAGGTACAAACGAAACCGAAGGTGGTACAAACTGGTACAAACGATGCTCTTCCGAATGGCGTTGTCCGTTTTTAATTATCTTGTACTTGCTTTGCTGAATTTTTTTTAACCCTTTCTATTTTTTTAACCTTTGAGGTACAAACGAAACTGAAGGTGGTACAAACGGGTACAAACGAAGTACAATCCAACCGTACTACGTTTATTTTTTTTTAATAAAGTTGCTTGCCAAGTTCACACCGGTGACAGATTTAGTTTTCGAGCGTTGCATCAAGACGAAAACTTTGTAAAAAAACATTTACTTCACTAACAAATCCTCTTCCGTGTTGCATGGACCTCACAACCTTTCTATTACACGCTATTGGTCTAAAGAAAATCAAAAATATATAATAATATGAACAGATCTTTTAGAAGATCAGATGATTGGCTCCTTTTTTATTGAAAGAAATTTAAATACGGAAATATTTTCATCTTTTACAAAGTAGGTTGGACGAACTTTCATCTCAAGTCACCTACAAACACTATTTAAAAAATAAGTAATAGCAGATCGCCAATATGGTTTCAGGAAAGGTCTCTCCACAATGTTTGCTGTTGATTCATGAATGACATTGTTTGCGCCTTGAATAACGGAGAACATCCTTTGGGAGTCTTCTGCGGCTTAACGCTCTCGTTCGTTTGTGTGAACCACAATATATTAACAGATAAATTAGAAAATTATACTATTCGTGGAATTGCAGCCAGTTGATTCAAATCCTATGTGTACGTATTGCTGTGGATTGGCACCCCGGGGTTTATAAATTCTGTGTTATGTTATTATTCGATGATCAATCTTATCGATGCGTCGGGCAAATTCTCTCAGATTCATATTTATTTTTAAGAAGATTTTGTTAAAAGATTTGTTTGTGAATTAAGTAATTTATTGTTCAGCTGTAAATTTAATTTCAGTCATTTTACATATTGCCTTCGTCAGTATTGTGTATATATTTTGTTCATGTTATATAAAGAGAATTCTCGTTGATTTTATGCGCTGCTTAGTCACGCATCTATTTGTTATATGTATGCGATGTAGGGCCTCTAAAAGTAGTTCGTTGAAAGTTATCGTAAGTAGAGTTTTATTTTTCTTTGATGCCATTTTTGGTAATTCATTTTATTTAAAATGTGTGTCGTTTTTTTTGAAATTATCAGTTTCAAGAACTCTAAATTAATTATTGCTGTGTGTTTAATTGTGGATTTTGGTATAAGATCAGTTATTATTTATTTGCTATAGAAGAATTTTTTTTTTTTGTTTAAAGAGTTTAATTTTCTGTTCGTAGTTTTTAATTTTAGTTTTGAGTAATTAATCACCTCGTGTAAGTGAGAAGAAGCATGTGCTTGTATTTAATTCATTGTGTAATTTAATTTTGTTGGTTTAAAATTGAAACCACGTGGATTTTTTGTGCGATTTGAACTTTCTTCTGGATACAAATCTACCATTTTGTTGATAAAAGATTTGCATGTCCTTGTACTTGAATTCCTGCATTTTTTGTATTTCGTCCAGGACCTTAAGTCCATGTTTATTTTTTTACTGCAATTGTACAAATGTTTTTTTTTTATATAAAAATAAAAAATCAATGATTGTAAATGTCATTCTAAATTTCTTATCTTTTATTTGGAATTAACCTTTTGCAATTTAATAATTAAAGTTAGTCAATTTACTTACGCGACATTTTACTTTTTTAGATTAGTTTAATTGCGAATGTACCCTGAAATTAGAGTTCTTTTGCGCCCTTTAATATTATTATCCACTGAGCTAGTTGATTTGATTTTTTTTAATTCACTTTTTCATATATGCTGTACCATCAGTTCACAGCAGTTATTAGATAATTTACGATTTATTTATCTAAAAATAAACTGTCCCGCTCTTTTCTGATAGAACCTTGAGCTTCGTTCATCATCTCTGGCCTCATAGTGCAATATTACTCATAATACAGCGAATGAAACTACGTTCACTCCAACATTAGTTCGAGGGTATGTACAGGAAATTTTTGATTCGGCCGATCATCAGCTGAGGTACTTCGCTGGCGTCTAGCCATCCCCTAGCCAAATGATTTTTTCTTATTAGGGTAGCCTCAACCTTTTGGGTTAGTAGAATTGGAATCTTTTTATTCCATAAAAATAAGCATTATACTCTGCATTATACACTAGTAGATTATATTCGCAGGACTACTTGTATTAATATCATATCGTCAGTAATTACGAGAGTCTTTGCTCCAGAACAAGGCGCGTTTGTGATGTATTCATAACAATTCGGATTAAATCGACGACTCTAGGATGATCGAATGTACTGTATATCCTCTATTATTAGGTATAGTGTATATTATACTGATTGAACAATTTGCATTCGATATTTTGATTTTATTATATTTTAATGTTCATAGTAGTAGAGCGGAGAATAGCTGGTTATCTAAAGCAATTTAATTAATAATTTCCATCCTTCTTGCATTATATCCATTTAAATAAAATAAATAATTGATATAAACTGTAGGAATTTAAATGAAGCGGGACTGGTTACCATTTTTGCGTCCTTCTAATACATCACTACAATGTACATAGCACACTCTCATTTACCGCACACGTATAAGCATTCGCTGAGGCTTGGATTTTAATCACGCGTTATTACGAAAAATTTCGTCGGTATTATTTCAAATTGCAGTTTACCCATTTACATTTACAACATTACCATACATTAACATTATAAGATTCGGGAAGTGTTGTCGCATATTCCCTTCCTTCGCAGATTAAGAACAACACAACCGGCGGCGAAAGGGGAGAATGTGTCGATGTTCTGGAAGGGGTGTTTTCAGACTATGATGCCGAGTTAGCAGTGTGTATAGGATTTCGTATTTAATAATTGAGAATAGAGTGTCAACTCGCAACAGTTGCGACCCGCACATCTGGCCCTATTGCCATGACATAAACCTGCCGCGAATATGCAAATCTGAAACTATATGCCCATACTGATGCGATATGGATACTGGCGGGCGTGGGGTTATTAGGTTATGGCGTTATGTTCGTAAGGATACGTTTCCTTCTATATAGCTATAACTTATGTCGGGGCGATAAGAAGGGTGCCGACAGTTGTCGCTGGGTAACTGGGTATGCTTGTGTGTATTGTGCATCGCAATTAGTTCTTTATTAAATGGATTCTTCACGCCTTCTTCATGTGTAGTGTATCGCTTGGGGTTTTGCTAACATATCTTCCATTTGCATGTAGGAGATTAGGGTTGAGTTTAATTAATTTTCAATAGAGAGATCCTAAAGTACTATGCTAATGTTGTAACATGACTACAAAGTAATGAAGTAGATTTGTTCACATGCTACTTAGATTTGGAGTCAATCAGAGTAAAGAAATAAAAAAGTATTAGAAAGAGCACAAAAAAAAACAATAGAGAAATGCCTAAAAATTTTGACGAAAAAGCATTAAAAGGGCATATTTTTCCTTAATAAAAACATTAAAATTCCAAAAAGTATAAATAATAGATAAACAACACAAAAAATATTATACATTTTTATTTTCAGCAAATATGGAGGGTTATTCACACTACCAAGAGCTCACTTTCGACCTGTCGATTGCCATAATACGATAAAAGAAGGATGTAAATTATGATTTCTAGTTTAGTCGGCGTTCTATTCATTTCGCTTATTTCTTAATAGCATTGCTAGATATTAGGGTACGGGTACGGCCTTCGAATTTTATAACGATTTGTAAGTTTTGATCGCGATCAATAATTTTATATAAAAAAAAAAATTGAATATTATACGCCCGAGGAAAAACTTTTTATTGTAAAATAATTTTGCGATGGCAATTCAGCAGAAGTTACACACGATTTATTTGAAATAAATTATTTATTATATATTCGTAATACAGTTCGATGATTTGAAATAACGTTTACATTAATAGATAACTAAAATAAAAATTTCAGTGATATCGAAATAAGTTTGTGCATTACTGAAATAAAATCCTATGACATCTAAACAAATATTTCGCATATAAAATGGATATTTTACGCAACTGTTTTATGGAAAAACTGTTCCACTTTGTGCAATCAAATCAGTATATAAAAAGATTTTATTTGTCATATTCGTTTTATAGTTATTTTAAAGGTTTATAGATAAACATAAAAGTTATTGTGGAACTAAACGAGCTGTAATAGGTGAAGAAACAGATTCAAGTACTTTTTAAAATACTTTCCATCTCTAGAATAGTTGCTGTGTGGGTTATTTATCTCTAATAATATTTTTTGGAATGCTTTCAAGTTATTGTTATTGGAGTCACCTGATAAGGGCATTACGACAAATTTCAATATATTTATATATATATTTATCAACCTATTCTAGAGATGGAAAGTATGATCATCCGAGAAAAATGATGTTTAGCAAGTCATAGTCCTTAAATTGTTTTAAACCAATGACAATATTCTAATCGCCTATCGTGATCTAATGGTAATAATTCCTGTACCGTAGAAACTTTATAGGGATGAAAATGTAACAGCCCTTTCCTTTGACAGCTCATTGTGCTGAAGTGTATGATAAATTTTTAAAATTATAAAATGTAATAAACTAGTTCACTTAATGTTAATATTGATTTTTTACCTGTTTGTTGAGCTAATTACCACAGATAAATTCCCTTATTTTCTTACAGTATTCAGAAAAACATTGTTGGTGATGTTTAGATGAAATATAAACGGTTTGAAAAAATTATAAGATAAATAATCGAAAGATACTACAACACGAACGCCAATGTCGCTAAATGTCAAGAAATTCAATTAATGGTATGAAATTTGTATGTAGCTAACTTCGCTCATTAAATTGGTAATAAGTATAGATAAATATTTCCGGAAAACAGTTTTTTCTTACGACAATCATTTTGAATCACATGGTATATGTTAAACTTTGTAAAATAACATATTTATTTATATTTCCCAGCCCTTAACTGTTGGAGCTTCTAAATTTGAAGACAATTGCTTTATTTTTCAATAATCTTTTAAATTTTAGAATTTGACATAATTTAGTTACTAAAAATAATTTTGGAAAATTTAAATTTGGTTACCTGGGCAATTTTCAATGCACCAAATCATATTTTAATTCTTGAGATAATTCATAAAATGCCTTGCTTTTCTGGAATTTAAACACTTTTCTCCAGGTGTTTTAAAAGGGTTGTGCTATTGTGATTACAATAACGATGACTTTCTGGGTTTTATCTGTTAAATTAAGTATACTAAGTAACTCTAACTTTTCCGGGACTATTTTTGTAATTAATTTATTTTGTTACAGTGAGAGAATACGATTTCAACAATTCACCATTTAAGTCAAAAAAATTTTCTGGTCACGTCCCTCAAAAACTGTGCTAAATTCAAAGCAACCCAAGTCCTATATAATCCTTGAGATATTTAGAATGGAAATTATTTTTTTCTTGCTCATATCTGCGAAATTATTAAATTGTCGTAATTATAATCTAATCAAAATATTTTTAGAGACATCCCTAGAAATACATATGTTAATTTTAAGGTATAAGCTCTCTACTTCCAGAGATATTGACAAATTCGGAATTTTTGCTATGTTTTCTAGTGTATCCTCAGATTTAACCTAAACCATGCGTGTTTGCTAGAGTTTAAGTGGTTTTTGCAACAGTTATATGAAAATGTAGTATATGTAGTGGAAATCTTTCTATTTCCACTACGACAGATAAATAAGTAAAGAAATCTTTTTCCCTGAGAGTAATATTGAGTTTACATTCAACATATATAAAAGAAAACATAGAAATGTGAAGATTGAATTTTTACGTTTTCATAATTTTGTGACAAAATGAAGGCATTTTGCAAAGATTGTGTTTGTATAAAAATATACAATTTCGATAGTGTGCCCTCTACAAAATACCTTTCCTAATAGCTAATAATTGGGCTTTGATTATTAGCGGCCACTCTTTCAAAAATTGCTTTCAGAGATAAATAAAATCTTTTTTGCATCTTTCACTATAAATAAAATATTCAACTGGGTAACCTTACATGTAGGAAAATGAGGGTTAGTTCATCTTATATGAGGTAGAGTTAATAAAGAGTCACGGCAATATTAAATCATTTTATGTAGAATAGGCAGGGTTAATGATTCGCATTGTGAATGTGGAGGGAGAAATATTGCGGAACATGTATTGTTTGAATGTCCACTCACTGAAGAGTAGGGGTCGCGTAACGGTAGATAAGGGGTTCAAGTTGGATCGCTATGCGATGCAAAAGTGGATATTAGGAGTAAAGGTCGTGTGAGTGAAGCTGTTAAAGAATTTGGAAAGTTAGTACGTGTTTTATAAAAATAATATCTCATACTCTTTTAGTCACTGAATGATGGAAATTAATAGCTGTTAGCTATTAATATTAGGCGTATAAAGTAATTATTTAAAATCATAGGTCTTTAATTTAAGTACTATTAATTGGAGTAATTAGGATTAAGTCATTGTTAAACATTAGAATATGTATATTACTGTTGCCTTATTTGCTTCTAGTTTATTTTATGCAATTGAAAAACAGCTGAGA
The DNA here is from genome assembly GCA_004143645.1 of Protaetia brevitarsis. Classification (NCBI taxonomy): domain Eukaryota; kingdom Metazoa; phylum Arthropoda; class Insecta; order Coleoptera; family Scarabaeidae; genus Protaetia; species Protaetia brevitarsis. Next base: position 16,277 of record RXPK01000145.1, read on the forward strand.
AAGGATAAACATAGAAGCCTCTCATCATTCTACGAATGTCCGAGGAGCTCCAAAAGACGGCATAGCAATCGGACCGAGAGCATGTGGAGGACTGCATCTTTCACACTCAGAAGGGTAACAACAATTTGGCTAGCTATCAGTAAAACTGGGGCTGCTTGCCAGATCCTGCTCCCAGAGTAAGGTTTTTCATAATTTCCCTCACTCTTAATGCTCGGAAACAACTAAAGTCGCTCCATGGCCGCAAATGTAATAACAATTGATAGCTGATCCATTTATTATATTCTTTTGTTATTATCATTAATAATTTTTGGGAAATTATTTAGTTAGAGTTGGAAACATTTCAATTGTTATAGAATCCATGTAGTACTTAGAATAGTAGCCTCGTGTAGTAGCATTTTTAGGTGGAGCATGGTGTTTAGGAATGAATTGTAGCTTTCATAAATAAAGTGTGAATAAAATAAATAAATCAAAATACGTTCATTGCATTGAAGGCTTTCAAAAAAAATGATTGCTATCCTTAAAGGTATAATTTTTATCAATTGAAAATTTATAAGTCGCTCCTTTTACCGTTATGTAGAAGGTATTATTAATAAAGCCATGTATTCTTGTACTATTAATAATATGCCCCAACGTCTCAAAGTATATTTATAAAAATAAATTGCCTTTGTATTTGCACAGGTTCCCAGAGAAAAGGTAAATCATTAATTTTATTTCACAAATTTACAGAATATGGCACAAAACACCGACATGCCTTCGACAATTTCACCAAACAACATCCACAGAACAGTCGGATTTACATTCTTTCCTTATCGCAAAAGTCGTTCTCCTCTTGTTATTTCGTGGTTCTTCATTTCCTTTTCTCCCGTTTCGTTTTTATTTTACGTTTCCCGACCGGTCACCGGGTTCCTACAAACGAAGCTCGGCTATAACCTAATGGGTCAGTAAAATATTATTGCGGCGACCAGAGTCGAAATCCTTATCTGGTCAATAAACAAAGACCGTTTTAATTATGAGTCCTATCTGCTCTGGCGACCAGGGACCAGAAAGAGTATAAACAAGTTTTTTACAACTGCATCATCCGTATACAGTTTAGATATGTCCGGTTGTTCTCGGCGGCAATAATATATCATGCCCAGATGTGTTAAGATAAGGCGACAAAAGTATACCTACGGTGCCGCTCACCAATTGAGAAAGATGAGGTAAGAAGAGGCGAAAGCTGCACTCTCGAGTTTGTTATCTTGATAGAGAATGAATTGAAGAATACGAAAAAGACAAGTATTAAAAATTTAGGTGTATATTTTCAGGATATTGGATATTATGCACAGAAATTAAACGATAATTTTGGTGTTTATTATGGTAAACGTTAATAAAAAGCTGGTTTATGGATTTTAAATATATTTAATCAGATGTTTTAATAGAGCAATATAGATTATATAGCAAGGCCTTGAATACTGTTGACCTTGACGTCTTTTTGACGCAATCTGACATCGCATCGAGTTTGCCTGAGGATCTTTAGGGTCAATTCCTTCTTGAAACGTACGCAATACGTTCCACCTTACCAATCATAGTCGTCCTGTTTCTGTCGTTTGTCTTCCTAACTTGTTTTGTATATATTTATTTAATTTATCTGATTCTTTTTATGTTTTGACATTGTTGTATTTATTTTTGTACACATTATTTATATCGACAATTTGTGTAATGGTTATATTACAAAATAAATGCACTACTACTAATACAACTGATCGCACATAAATAGCTACTCCGCCTCCTTTAAGACTCGTTCTCGAGTATGAGTTAACTAATTTATATTGATTTAGAGTTAGAGTGGATATTTCATCTTTTAATAACCAATGTTCTGATATACACACGATGCACGGAAAATTTAATTCACTAAGCAACCCCTCAAGCCACTCTTATTTCTTAAGCTACATAATTTACATGAAATACTATGAATCTATTTTTCACCGCGCGTTACCTGATGAAAATTAGTGTTTGATTTTAGATAGGTAACTTTTACATCATCAATACAATTTATGTTAATTAAATTATTAAAATTAATGTAATTACTTTCCCGTTGAGTTACCAATGCCTCTCTGTAAAACGAATTCTTAATGGAAGGTTAATGTATACTGCATAATTTTATGTTTAGCAGTTTTTTTACCAGTGTAGTCTCTGGGAAATCAATGTCATCCCTAGTAAGAAACCGATTAAACATCAATGAAGGCAATTGACTGATGTGCTTTGAATTCTCGACAATATTATAGTTTGCAATTATACTGAAACACATATTTGTTGTAAATATGCTTCTTCGGACAATATGGTAACCCAAAAAAAAGCAAATTAGTTTTTGATAAGGTATTCACTATTGCATCCAAATGAATGTTTTTCAGGGACAGTCCGCGCACGAGATCATTGCTGCCGCCGCATAAAAACACATAGTCTTTCAGTGTAAATGTTTCTGTTAATGAAGCCAAATCACTGACCATTCCTCCAGCTTTGCGTTAGCTTAAAGATCGATTCAACGGAGAATTCTCACCCAATTAATCCTTTCACGATGACGGCCATATCTCGAAAATGAATCACCTAGCAATAGTATCCTTGAAGGCGCATTCGCATTAGTTACTGGCTTACTTTGTTTTCTATTCGAAGTTGTTTTAGTTTCCAGAATGTTATGGCTATTTGTTTGATTACTTTTTTCGCATGTTGATAATTGGGTTTGCGTAGTAATCTCATATGTTTTAATAGTATATGTCTGGACAGGTACGTTGGATGATTTAATATACATATTATGATTTTTCGTAAGGTTATTTATGGTCTGCTGCAATTTTTCGATGACAAACTCTTTGTGTTTAAGTGAATTCTTCATTTCCGACAGATCATTTTCCGGTTTCAGTTTATTTTCCCTTAATTCATTAACTTCGAATTCTACTGCGGCCAGTTTATTTCGCAAATCATTAACCAAATCAGATTCTGAATTTTCCAGTGATTCATTTTGACTAATCATTGTGATATAACTACTATTTAGGCTTTTATTAGCTATTTTTGTTTCATCAGATCTCGTTGCTTGTGATCGTGTTGAATATGGTACCTTTTTCTTATTTCTATTCATATTTAAAGATCGAGGATTAAGTAAAGGATATACAAAACTATAACAGGGGCACAATAGTTTCACAACGCGGGGCCGATCACGTTGACTTTCAAAATACACACAAGAAGGCCGTGGATTTTTTGGGTTAAGTCACAAAGTAAAAAAAAGAAATAAATGTCAGGAAAGAGGCTAAATGAGCGATATAATTTTCCCCTAAATAGTTATTTGATAAAATAACCTCTTATAGGTAGTTCCTTAAACGATGCCGGCGTAAGTAGATGTTTTTATTTTCCTTGATGCCATTTTGGTAATTTCATTTTCATTTAATATGTAGTTCGTTATTTTGATAATTTTGATCATCTTTCAAGGAACTCTGTTAATAAATAATTGCTGTTGTGTTTAGTTGTGCACATATTGGATATAAGATCAGTTATAGTAAATTGTTTTAGAAGAAATTGTTTTTTTAGTTTAAAGAGTTTAATTTTCCGTTTCTTAGTTTTCAATTTAGTTTTGAGTAATTAATCACCTCGGATTAGGTGAAAAGAAGCATTGTGCTTGTGATTAAATTTCAATTATATTAATACATTTGTTTGTCCACGTTTAAATTAATTTAGTGTGTTGAAATTTTGAGACCACGTGTTTTTTTTGTGCGAATTGGATTTTCTTCTAGAACAAATCTGTCTTTTGTTTGTTTAGGTTTTGTAATGTCCTCTCGAAATTGTAGATTCATGCAGTTTTTGTTTTCGTCCAGGACTTTCAGTCCAAGGTTAAATTTTCTGCAAATTGTAACTAATTGTTTTTTTTTTTTATAAAAAATAAAATTTAATGATTGTTAACGTCATTCAAAATTTCTGTTCGTTCAAGTTACTGCTGCCTTCCCTCCAAAAGTGAACAGCACTAAAAGAACAGTTACGCGTGTTCGAAGTAAGCAGTAGGCAGCTAAATAATTGCGATCGAGTAAACACGTATGGCTTTTTATGGAGTTATAGAACATAATTTTTCATACTAGCGTAAAACGAAATAAGTTACAGCTACCTAAAAATTAATGCAAGCAAGAATAAAATGATAGAATGCAAAGAAAGGCAAATTGGATGATTTAATTCAAGTTTTAAATATGCTGCCTTTCCTAAGTTTGACTAAAATATGAAGGAAATGTAAATAAAATCTTGTTTTTTGGTCAATTGTTTTCGAATAATTTTTCGTAGATCCGTTCATAAATTCAAAATTTCTTTTTTTCGCATCTTGTTAATACCTTAGAGAAATAATTTGGAGTTATCCGCTCGTTTCATTAGAAAAAGAAAATAAATCCTTACTTTTATATTTTCTCATTTTTTTTTTAATGTTTGACAGTTCTAAGTTATGATTAATTTATACATTTCTCATACACTATTAATTTTCATATAATTTCATTTTACGTATTGGTCATAGAAATTTGCAAGTGTGACTCAAATAAGGCACTAGTAAATAAAACTTTGATCACAAATATTTGGGAAACCGTTAGAAATTCAGAGATTTCGCAAGCATTATTTGCTTTCTAACTCCTTACTTTGCTTAAATTTACTGCATTTTACAGGCATTGTAGGAGGAACAAATAACCCGTCTGGCTATTATTCCACTAGTCTCTTCCTATTTTGTATTCCTCTTAGCGTACACTCAATTAGAATTCTTGGCTCGGCTTATGAAGCATTAATTTGTCTTAATAACAGCGATAACATCCTACATCCTATAGAGACTGCCGAGTTGCTTTTGTTCCTCCGTACATTTCCATTAAAGTATAGAAGAGACCTATTCAACGCGACATCAGCATATCCACTCCAAGTATTTTTACAGCACCATTTAATAATTAGAGGAGAAGAATCCGTGTTCGCTTAATTTCGTCTGTCGTTCGGTCCTTTTCCATTTTCCCTAACAAAATCCACCGAAAACTCATCTCGATTTTTATAACATGCCACACGATCGCATTTAGGAGGACTTGGCCGTTCGTTCTGGGTTTTCTCTGTTTCTTCTTCTTTTTTTATTGTATGCCGTTTACCCGGTTCTTTTATTGGTTTTTTGCTTGTTGTCAACGATGCCCATCGAAAGTCATATTAGTTGTTTAAAGGTGTTATAATTGGTCCAAACATGGAACCTGGCGCATCGCAGACCAGACACTCTGTCGGTCGGTCGAGGACAGATCACGGATCTTTTAGAGATGTAGGTATACCTAGCACTTCAGTTCGGTGTGCTTGGCTGCGCTGTGAGACATCCTCGCTTTGTAGTCGAGGATTCGTTTCTTCTGGAGCGAAGATCCGTGCGGTTTTCATACACGTATCAGTGTTAAAGTAGATAAGCTTAATTCGCCCACGTTGGTCTTGCACGGTTGTATTGTCTCGAAAACGAAGCCTGGTAGAGCGTACCTAATGAGGTATCCGAATGGGATATTTAAAAAATTATGCAACCAGAAATTTATTACCCAAATTGCAGAAATTAATTCCAAAGGTGCTTTTCAGGTTCTTTGGATTCGTTTAGTAACCATGACAAATAATCAAAGCAATCTTGGAAACTTATAACTGTAAAGGCTTTACATTTTTTATACGATAAGAATCTTATAAGTTTAACATATAGAGAAGAAGAATTATTATATAAAAGATATTTTCGAATTTTCCAAATTTATTCAAAACCGGACTAAACTCCATAAAAAAAGGCATTGGATAACTATTTCGAAACTTATTAAAATCCCGCTATAAACCTTTATAGAAATAATAACCTATATATACGATAGTACATATTTTAAGCTCGAAGAAAATTATTACAAACAAATGTTTCTCCTATCATTGCGTAATATGCGATGGGTAATTTATTAGATGAATGTCTATCCCTTCTTTATAAATTCATAAAAAAATATGTAAACGATATTATTTGCGCAATTCCAGAAAATAAAACATTAGAGATTATTTCAATTTTAAATTACCACAAATCAATTCAATTTACCGTAGAAGAAAAGAATAACAACGCTGTACCTTTTTTTAGACACCTTAGTAATTCGTAAAAACAACCGTATTACATTAGATTGGTACCAAAAAGCCACTAATTCAAAATAGATATATACATTATAACTTATATCATCCATTTAAAATTAAAATTAACTTTATATTAGAATTTAAACGCCTAATAAAAACTATATCACATTCCAGTCTTTTGCCCAAAAATATAATATTGGTAAAAAATATTTTACAAGAAAATTGCTATCCTTTACCTTTAATCAATAAATTAATAAATAGCAGCAAACTTCTCCTAGATCCCTCATCAGAAACTGCTCTAAACTGGACGTACGTTTCGATAGCAAAGCTATCATCATCAGCAGAAACACTGAACTATGAACTATATACTAATAAATATCCATTGCTATTTATTAGTATTCTACCAAATTTTACATAAATAAAAATAAAAATTGGAAAAAAATATTATTAATAACAAGATATTGTTGGATACTTCACTTTAAAGGAAACTATTGCTACATAAAATATTTACGATTTAAAAGACGACAAAAGAATAAAAATGAGCCAACCTACAGGAAAAATTTAATTAATTATGTAAGTTTCAAATTAATTTTTAGCTTTTTACAACCATTGCCAACAATTTGTTTTTGTATTGCATCTGTAACCCTGAAGATGTCAATAAACAATTGACGAAAACTTGGATGAATTAAAAAAGAGTTTTGTATTTTATGCTGCAAACCAATTGAATACTTACGGACTAATATTGGACAGTCGCAAAGCATCGATCTAGACTATATTATTATATATTTATTAATTTTCAAATATTTCTTATGGGTATATAACATATTGATTATTATTTTAGGTATCAGCAGTGTGTCGAAAAATATTTTATTTTCTTAAATTTGCAGTAACAACTGATAGGTCAATTACATACAATTCAAATTGGTATTTGAATATAAAGAGGTTGAAAAGGATATAACTCAAGAATCTTACGAAGAACAAGGTCATGAACGAAAGTGAAAATAAAATCTACATTACATGCACGAATCGGTTTTATATATACATTTCTAAAATTCTTATTCTTGTAAGTTGATTTTGATATTGTATTTTGTCTCAATATTGAGGAACTACTACATTATTGTCAAATATTTTGCTTATAATCTTCTATCATGAATTAATTTTATGTATTTCTCATTTTTAGTTATTTACCCTTCCGTAATATTTAAGCTTGTGCTTGAAGCAAGTATTAGTGTAGAATTTTCAAATAAGTTTTCGTGGAGTTCTCACATATTCCTGGCTTCATGAATTTAAAGGATTTCACTTTTGCTGTATGTACTATTACTAGTGCGAGGACAATTCCGGATGAACTGGCATGACATCATCCAAGGCAGAGGCGGACGCCCAATAATATACTCGCATAGTGCCGACTAGACTTGGTCTGTGTCAATACGATATGTATACTGAAATACAAAATTCACGTCTCCCTAAAATTTCTTTGTGAGCCAGTAATACATCTACTTCAATCGAATATAAACATATTTGAGGCAGCATTCTGCGCAAACTTGAGCGCTCAATGAAACAAGAGCCTCTTTTTAAGCAATCACAGTTTTGAATTTGACTGTACATACATGTGACCCTTGACCCCAAAATACAATCAAGGCTGGTTTGGGAATGTATTCGAGAACTGAATAGCCTGACAGACCGCAATAAAATCACGTTTATGTAAGTGCCCGGACATTCGGCAATAAGAGGAAACGAAAAATCCGATGAGTTAGAAAGGAAGAGACCATCGGTTTCTTATATAGGCCCAGAAAATATTCTAGGAGTGTCAAAAACACAGCACGAGAGCAGCTAAGAAGTTTGGTAAAAGAAAAACACAAAGAACATTGGGATATATCAAGCAGGCAAATTTATGGAAATATTAAGAAGACTGAAGAACTAATGAAGCTTATTAGGAATCATTTTCGCACGGTGAAGGATCTCGCTACAGTGCACTGAGCACTGAAAGGACATCTATTAGGATCAGCACTGGAGATACCAATTGCGGACTGAGTAATGTGATGTCAGAGAATGCTTACCAGATTTTGTGTGAATGCGAGACTCTGAACGCAAAAAGACAATTTTTGACAAGGCGAAAATGAACTCAGATTACTTAGATCAGCCAGCCAGAGACCTGTATAGATTAGTGCTGAGTACAAGGGTACCGAAATGGCTGATGTAATTTAATGGGTAGAAGAAATGGGAGACTAAATACAAAGAGCCAAGAGGCTGCAAAGTTTCCGGAGACTTCAGGTGAGGCGACTCCCATAACAGAAAAAAGATATTTACGGCACTAAATCGTCGCTCCATGGAGCTCATTGACCTCTGTGTTGGTATGGTTGGTCAGTCCATACATTGACTTCTCGTTCCCTCATAGATTGCTGTTTCTCTTTGCTTCTTCGGTTATCTTTCTCCATTCCTCTTTTACCTTTATCTTTTGCCTCCATCCAGTTACTCCCATCATCTTCAAACCCCACACAACTTAATCTTCCCATCTCGATTTTGGTCTTCCTCTAGGTCTGTTTACATTCGGTCTCCATTTCATGATCCTTCTTATAACTGAATGTTCCTATTTATGTGTCCATACCACGTCATTCTTTGCGCTTTTATTACTTTAACTACATCCTCACCTGCCAGTATTTCTTGCATTTTATGATTCATTAATCTGCTGACAAGATATCCACTAATGTTCTTTGGTCCATATATAATTCTAATAATTTTTCTTTCACAAACTCTTAATCGTTCCTCTTGTCTATGTGTGAGGTACATAGTCTCTGCCGCATACATTATCACTGGTCTTATTATTGTTTTATAGATCTTCAACTTCGTACGTCTACTAATTCTTTTATTTTACAATTGCTGTTTAACTTCAGTATATGCGCTGCATCTGGATTGTATCCTTTGTCCAATCTCTTCCACACGATCATTTTTATTATTTATCATAGTTCTCAAATACCTAAAGCTGTTGACTTCCTCAAATCTATATTTCCCAATTTCTATATACGGCTTGTTCTTCAATTCTTTCCTCGTAATTCTCATGTATTTGGTTTTGGCTTCGTTGATCTCCAGTCCTCTTTTATGTGCCTGTTCCCTAACAGCCAGAAATATTACATAGATATTTTTAAAAATATATTTTATAAACATTTTTCGTGAGAGGTTTTTGAATATTTTTTCCTATTTTTTTCTAAATATAGATAAAATATTCAATTAAAATATTTATTTCATATTTCAAAATTAATGTAAGCGCTATATTTTTTCTAAAATATTTATATGAAAATTGAGATTTTTTATGCAATCCAATTAATTTGTCAAAATGAACTAAAATTGTTCTTGGTTATTTAGAATGTATAACGTCGATAACAAAAAGTTGAAACATACATAGAGTTGTCTAAAAGGCAAGAACTTGTTTTTTCACACTCACCATACAAATTAATAATCAATAATTCTGGCATCTTTTAAGGCATACTGAAGGTTTATCATGTTAATCACTATTTTTTAATTGAAGTGTTCTAAATAAAAAATAAACGTATTTATTATCATTTCATTTGAATAAGTCAATAAAAATGAAAAATACTCATTTTTAAGTGTAGCCTTGGCTGGTGCAACCCTATGGCTTTTTTCATATCTTCGGTAGTGGCGCTCTCATGGCGTTTCCTTGTGGCCTCTAAAACAATGCCAATTGTATTAGATCATACCATGAATAAAACATCGTAGAACATTATCAATACCTACTAATACATTTGGAGCATTTACAATAATTGGAGTGGTAGCTACATTCTAATACTTACGATACTTATTTTTACTTTATTTCATAATATTTGAAAACATTCTACGTACAAACAATAAAACAACACAACGTATTCTAACCTCTATTTGAGGTTATGACGCTTATCTACCGAGATAAATCTCTTAAGCAAATCAACTAGCAATTTATCTGGTAGAGAAGTACATATATGATGCATAAAATTCCTACAATTATATTATTAAACGATTTCTGTACATAGCGATATTGAGCATTCCAATTATCTTATAAATGCCATGACATGTTCAAAGTTTTGCTTACCTCGTGGTCACCACAAAAACTAAAACACACCCCGCAACAATTAATTACACAGTTAACCCTAATCTGCCCTAATCGTATACTATTATAAACTATAACATGTAACGGACAAACGAATGAAAACGTTGATGATACGCACGTGCGCGTATGCATTCTAATGTACCTAATCCACAGACGCATAAACAATACTAAATCATATAACACCGGCACCGTAATGAATAGAGGTGTTGTGTTGACGTTCGCAACTTACAAATATTACAAATAATATAATACAAAACGCAGATATATAATAGAAATTTAATTAAATCATATTAGATATATATTATCTAATTTAATCTTTAAACTATCATTTTAAATAGGTACCTACATACCTACTTAACATGTATGCATATTTTACCCATTTTATACTTTTCGTCCTACGCACCAAATGTACAAAAGCAAAAATTCAATCTTTTTTTTTATATGAAATAAATATTTACAAAATACCAAAGCAAAATATTCTTGCAGAGTTATGAAAAATATATTGAGAAAACATTTGCAATAAAATATTATTAATGCTACATAACATATATATTTTTAATGTTTTCCTAATATATTTTCTATAATATATTTTATGCATATTATATTAATATAACTAATATTCAAGAAAGATTCAATATTTTTTAAATATTTATAAAATATCGAATATATATGCAGTTTGTCACTGGGGGTTTGCGTTATTTCCAGTACTGCACTCTCCAGTGATACTCACGGCACAACTTTAATTAGATCTAATACGCCATTTATTACCATTCATACAATTATTTGAATATTTTACGATTTATAGTTTTTTAGTTCTAGGGTTTTTCAGTATTCGATAGCATTCCATCAATAAAATAACTCTGCAATTAATCAATGATNTCGCAAAATACTTTCGCGTAAGGGATCTTTATTTGGTTGGTAAAACAAGCGTTAATACAGGGCAAAAAGAAAAAACAAAAGCCGAAATGGGACGAAAGAAGAGAGAAAAAAAAAGGGAAGAATAACAAAATATAAGAAATGAATAAGCAATCAATAAAAATGAAAATATATGTATATATGGAGGATATTTCCCTTCCTTTTCTCCCCGTCGTAACCAAATGGAGACCCCAGTGGGCGGAAGTGTATATAAGTGAGAGGACAAAACGTAAGATGATTCACAAGAGCATGCTTACCTGATAATCATTGATGTTGCCAGCAGTATTTGTGAATTGCTGTCTCGTAGGCCGCATGTCTTAATCAACGGCATGCATAAACCAAGAGCCCTTTGGAACTCATTTCCTTCAGGTGGTTTAGTGTCATTTGATTGTACTCCCAGAGACATCAACTTATTAACATATATTTTTGGCGCGCCACTAATCAATTACCGGCGCGGAGGAAGTTTCCGACGGTAACTTACGAGTGGTGGTATAAATTTTCTACGTTCTCTCTCCTTCTCTCTCTCTCTCTATCTCTATTTTCCTACTTTTAGTGCCGGCTTATCAACAGCCAGCCAATCAAGTCGTATTTATTATACGGATACACGTAAAGTAAATTGGTTTATTTTAAGCTTAATTTTTAAACTGACAAAAATAGTCAATCTTAAGGGGAATTTCACGAAAACAATGACTAAATCATGGTTTCAGAGACGTGGGGCGTGACTTAGTGCGCATTGTATGGAATGGAGTGGAAGCAATTATACAAGGTATTTCAATTGAAACGAGCCACTTTAAATAACTCTTGGAACTCTGTGAACAAGAAAGTTTTTCTACTTAAATGTAAAGATTCCAAAATAAAATAATTAAACCAAAAGATAACTAACAGCTTCTTGCGGGTTTCCCGGGGATGAAATTTTGCTCGACGTTCGCTGTTCATACTGACAGCTTCTTCAGATAAACTGAACTGATTCTCATGTCGACATTTCGTTATATATACGCCCTGGTGCATCCAACGTGTAGTTCCGCTCCATTGACCGTGACGGTTCGTAAGAGGCTCTTCCACGTGTTGCTAAGGTGGTACCCTCTTCTCTGTTAACGGTTTTATTCTTCTCTTTCTAATGGCTTCCCTGATGATCTTTCCGTAGTTCTTGGTGGTAGTTATTACTTTTACATTCTTGAAATCCATTTTGTGTCCGGTGTTGTGCATGTGTTCTACCACCGCTGATCTGCTCGGTCCTTCTTAATCTTGCGTCCCTCTCGTGTTCTTTTATTCCTAATGTCGATGGCTCTTCTCTGTTGTCCGACGTACACTGTCCGCATTGCATGTTATCTGTAGATACCTTCTGTGCGCCCCTTGGGTATTTATCCTTTGCGGTCGGTAGATACTGCTGGATCGACCGTTGGAGTCCCGAAGCGTACTGTACGTTACCGTTCTTCAAAATTCGGCCTATTTTTTCGGTGACTCCTGCTATGTAAGGTAAACACGCCATCCCCTCTCCTGGTTCTGTAGTTGTCTCCAGTGTCCCGTCTTCTTCTAGTGGCTCTCCTTATGTCGATGTCAGTGTAACCATCTCTTTTAGTGCTTCTCCAAATCATCTTTTCACTGGAAGATGTTGTTCGTCACTGATGGTTTCGGCTCTGGATAGCAATGTTTGTATTAATGTCTTCTTCTGCATCGGATGATGGTGAGATCTTGCATGCAGATATCTATCGGTGTATGTCTTCTTCTAAATACTGCGTGCTGTAGTATTCCTCTTTTGTTTCTTAACCATAACATCCAGGAAAGGAGTTCCATTTTGTTCTTTCTCCATGGTAAACTTGAGGCTGGGTGCTGTGAGTTTAGTGTTCCAAGAACTGTTGTAGTTTTTCTTCTCCGTGTTGCCATATTACATAGATATTTTTTAAAAACATATTTTATAAATATTTCCGTGAGAGGTTTTTGAATATATTTTCATATTTTTTCTAAATATAGATAAAATATTAATTAAAATATTTATTCATATTTTAAAATTAATGTAAGCGCTATATTTTTTCTAAAATATTTGTAAAATATTTATATGAAATTGAGATTTTTTTATGCAATCTATTTAATTTGTCAAAATGAACTAAAATTGTTCTTGTAATTTAGAATGTATAACGTCGATAACGAAAATGAAACATACATAAGTTGCCTAAAAGGCAAGAACTTGTTTTTCACACTCACCATACAAGTTATAATAATAATAATTCTGGCATCTTTTTAAGACATACTGAAGGTTTGAAGGTCAAATTAATCACTATTTTTTAATTGAAGTGTTCTAAATAAAAAACAAACGTATTTATTATCATTTTATTTGAATAAGCAATAAAAATGAAAAATACTCATTTTTAAGTCTAGCTTTGCTGGTGCCAGGTACAACCTAATGGCTTTTTTCATATTTCGTAGTGCGCTTTCATGGCGTTTCCTTGTGGCCTTTAAAACAATACCAATTGTATTAGATTATACATGATAAAACATCGTACAACATTATCAACACCTAGTAATACATTTGAGCATTTACATAATTGGAGTGGTAGCTAACTCTAATACTTACGATACTTATTTTTACTTTATTTCATAATATTTGAAAACAATCTACGTACAAACAATAAAACAACACAACGTATTCTAATTTCTATTTGTGGTTATGACGCTTATCTACCGAGGTGAATCTCGTAAGCAAATCAACTAGCAATTTATCTGGTAGATGCAGTTCATATATGATGCATAAAATTCCTACAATTATATTATTAAACGATTTCTGTACATAACGATATTCCAATTTTCTTATAAATCCCATGACATGTTCAAAGTTTTGCTTACCTCGTGGTCACCACAAAAACTAAAACACACCCCGCAACAATAAATTACACAGTTAACCCTAAAGTGCCTAATCGTATACTATTATAAACTATAATATGTAACGGACAACGAATAAAAACGTTGATGATACGCACGTGCGCGGTATGCATTCTATGTAACTAATCATAGACGCATAAACAATACTAAATCATATAACACGCCACCGTAATGAATAGAGGTGTTGTGTTGACGTTCGCAACTTACAAATATTACAAATAATATAATACAAAACGCAGATATATTAATAGAAAAGGTACAGCGCTCAACTTACAATTAGATACTAATTAAATCATATTATATATATATTATCTAATTAATCTTTAAACTATCATTTTAATAGGTACATACTACTAATATGTATGCATATTTTACCCATTTTATATTATTTCGTCCTACGCACCAATGTACAAAGCAAAAATTCAATCTTTTTTTTTATATGAAATAATATTTACAGAAATACAAAGCAAAATATTCTTGCAGAGTTATGAAAAATATATTGAGAAAACATTTGCAATAAAATATTATTAATGCACTAACATATATATTTTTAAAAATGTTCCAATATAATTTCTATAATATATTTATGCAATTATATTAATATAACTAATATTCAAGAAAGATTTAATATTTTTTAAATATGAAATAAATATAGTTGGTCACTGGGGTAGCCATACATTTTTTTTCCAAAATCTAAAGGATTTATTCGATTAGGGTTAAGTTCATACATCTTTCCATCTCCTCTAGATTCCAAGATTCTTGTACGAAACATTGGAAAATATTCAGTCTGTATATTAATTAATATAAATTTGTAATAAAGACAGATAACATTGTACAAAGATATATTAGCTTGTCACGTTTATAGTTTGTGGCGCATTTTTTTTTTGTATACGTAAATTTCGATGTAAAGGTAAATTAGCATAACACTGTTGTTGATAAATAGCTACCTGATAGCAACAGTGAGGTGGCATTAGCGTGTCTGGAATAAACAAGGAAATAACTAATATAATATGTCGTATACATACATCAACTTAACTATATGGGTTTTATACATTCTTTAATAGGTGTATCATTTACATATATGCGATAAATAATAGTGTTCCGGTTATATTAACATTTATTTAGCTCCTTAATAGGGGGCCGTTTAAGATACGCCTAAGCAGGAAATCGATAGTTTTAATATGTGTTGGTGGCTTCTTGAATAATTCAAGCGGAGAAATTTATATACACCAGTCATTCTCCTTATTAATAGGCAAATATCCTGAAAAACGAATCGCTCTTGATCTCTTGGGGTAAATTAGAAAAAAAAAGTGTACTGGCAAAAAATAATGTGGATTCAGAAAAAAAATCAAGGCGATACAGCCATTGCCGGAAAAGCGGGGAAAAAAAAAGAGTTATACGTCATTCGGTTAATTACGACTCATTTGATCCGTTTAAGGAACCCGAAATCTCCCTTCTTCGACTAACACCCGAGCGGTAGAGGGTAAATACAGGGAAACTGGGGGTGGGGCGCGTCTGGCACAATTATTCTTGCAACAGAAGTTTGTTAAGTTCGCTTTGAGTATCACTTGAGTTAACCGCAACTTAATAATACGTACGCGGCGTGCTTGATTGATAATCATCGTTACGCATATATGCAGTTGTCCTTGTTTACCGCGCCCGGCCGGCTGATTGGTTGATAAATTCCATAAATACCTCGTTTGCTCCGTTTCACACTAAATTAAATTATTAAATGTCATGGCGGTTCAATACTCTGCGTTAATTGACTTAAACAATGCGGAATAAGTGAAGCACAACAATACATCAATGTGGCGTCCTCTAATATGATTGAAACTTCTGTATTTTAGGTTGCAACGATCGGTTATTGCATTGTCTGATCTTCAAATAAAATGTTTATTAATTTTTGCGCGAGGTGATTTGGTTTAATGACTATATAACCGGCGACTCCGCCACTTTTATATCTCGCTTTTTCCAGTGAATGTTTTTTTGACATAATACTCTACCTGCAATTAAAAACTCATATTATATATATTATTAATACCAAAAATGTATGTAAATAATACCATTGATAAATTGATGAACCATTCTAGCGGCCGTTTGCACCGTTCGTGATTAAGTTATCCCCATCAGTGACCAACTATATTTATTTCATATTTCAGAAATATTTAGAAAATATTAAATCTTTCTTGAATATTAGATATATTAACATAATATGTATAAAATATATTAGGAATAGAATGATATAATTTTTTATTCATTTTTGGATTCTACAACTATAAATACGTCAGTTTTCATTAGCTATTCCTATAGCTACATGTTGCCGTTTTTGAGTTATTTAAGTTTTTCTTTTTTTTTTAGTCATAATCATTGCATCATTGAGAATATAAGTATCTCGGTTAATACTGCAAGTAGAGACTCCAAATTTGCTATGTTATGAATGTAGATATTACTCTAAGAAACGGTAAGCACACTTTACATTCTAACATACAGGGTGTTCAAAACTGAGGAACAAAGTGACATATTTTCAAATGCAGAAAACTCATGTTTTTTAAATAGAACACCCTGTATTTTAATTCGGAATTAGGAAGTAAATATCATCCCCTATCCCTTTATATGAGCATTCCCTATACCTATCTTTAATAGATTTTGAGATATGAGCGATTTTTTGTTAAACAGACTAAGTTGCAGACTGCTATATGCATCCATTAACACCAAATCAGAAGCAATAATATAATTCAGGATCCAGAACGATATATACTTAAATTCTCCTTTATCTAACTTTAAAATTATTTTTTTATTTTTTGATTTTAATTATTTATTTTATTTACTATATTATATTTTTGAGGCATTATTGATTATTAACTTGTATGGTGAGTGTGAAGAAACAAGTTCTTCCCTTTTAGACACCTTCTTTTTTACTTTCCGGGAAAGTTTCATATAGTTTTTTGTTATCGATGTTATACATTCTAAACAACCAAGATATGTATATAGGTTACTGTCCACAAATAATTTTAGTTAATTCTGGCAAATTAAATAGCTTTGTATGATTGCATAAAAAACCTCGATTTCGTATAAATAATATTTGAAAAAATACCAAACTTACATTGATTTAAAATATGGTGTAAATATTTCAATTGTATGTTTTTTTCTATATTTAGATAAAATATAAAAAAATATATTCAAACACCTCTTACGAAAAATATTTATCAAATATATTTTTAAAAATATCTTTGGTATATTGGTGGCTGTTAGGGTATGATTAAAATTTAATCATAATTAAAGTTTACTTTCCCTTGCACCGACTGCTTAACTAATAATTAAATCCTTAATTCGTGATTATGTTTAATGAGTGCCCAAGGTACGAATTAACTCATAATTAAAGTTGGCGCAAGCTTAGTTTCTTTGTTTACAATCGTGTTTATAGGCGATTATAGGTTATGTTATGCGATTTGGTTATAATACAAATATCTGTGACCTTAAAGTGTATATTTGGTAGGGTTTTAGAAAGTCCAAGGTAAATCAAAAATTAATTTCCAAAATAAAAAATTTGAGGATTACTCGTGGTTTCTGGTGGGAATGACCCGGAGGCATTTCGTAATAGAAAAAAATATCTTTCTATAAATTCACAATTTCTATGTGATGCTGATTTAAAAATAATGGATATCGTAGTACGATGGCCAGGGAATACACACTTTAACAATCCATTCTTTTCCGTGATCGACAGTGGATATGCCCCAAAAATATATTTATTAACCACACTGTTAACATTCTGAAACAGTTGTGAAAAATTGTTATAATGAAAGCCATATTACAACACGGAATGTCATTGAAAGCTTGCTTCTAAGAAGAATGTTTTCCAATACTGGCATATGGTTGTCGCTTAAAGCTGGATACCTTTATGACGGTGGTAGTTGGTACCTCAGTATTGCACAATATAACCATATAAATGTGGGTGAAGAGGAAATCAATGAAGAAAAATTAAATCAAGAAATTTTAAATGGACAACTTCATGCGATTTATTATGACGCTGTTGATGATGTACCTGCTGCGATACAGGCATTACTAATTAATGATTATTTCAACAATTTGTAATTCATTGCTAGAAATTAACTTTTGAACATTTTTTTTTGTATTTGTTTTCTTTGGCTTTTGTATAAACGAAATATATTTTATTTACTCTAAATGCATTATCACACTTGCATCTTTTTTTTTAATTTTCATTTACCCTTTTAGGAACTCATTTCCCGACACATTAACGATAAAAAACGTTTTATCTTTGATTTTTTTAAAAGAAATATTGTGTCTGTAACTGACCATTTATTCATTAAAAAAGGAACAAAGTATATAAGGAAATGATGGCAATAATAAAATAACTCTAACAAGTAATAGCAGAGGTCGAATAAAGTATCAAAAATTGGAGCATTTGCAGAACAAACAAATAAAAGAATTTCATAATAAAAAAAAAAACCTGCAATCACATATTAATTTCCATTTCAAAAGCTACTCAACTTTTTTTTGTTTCAATATCTAATTCTGTAGCAATTTTCTTCAGCTTAAATTCAAATAACTTTCAAATGCCGCTTAAAATCGCGCATTCGCATAGCCACAATTTTCATTATGAATGATGGAACAGTGCTGCCAATATAAGTACAATTTTTGACTAAAAACTAAACTTAATTTAGAATCTTTTTCTATCTCTAATGTAAAATGTATTTTTAGATGATAACTATTGCATTGTGTTAAAGTAGAGTGGATGTTAGTTTCGGGTAATATAATTATACAGTCATCAAACATATCGTTTATAGAATGGAATTTTAAAGTTTTTTTCTTTTTATTACTGTCTCCACTAGGTCTCCTAACACAAGTTGTGCTATCATCCACCATCAAGTTTGTAGTATTTGTTTTCATATTGAAAGTACATAGACGTTAATGTTATTTCTACAGCATTTAGAAATTCAGTAATAGGTAAGGTTGTAAATTCTTTTAGTTCATGCCATTTTTTTGTGATGATTTGTTTAGCTAGTTCAATTGGGATGTTTGTGTATATTGAAATTACGTCGAACGAACATAGCTTTTCAGTACTATTTAATTTAAGCGTTTTGAGACGACGTATTAAATCAAAAAAGGTTTTTAAGTAGTAATTGTTGTTTTTGGTTATATTAGAGATGGAGTAGGCTAAAAAATTGGATAGCTTATAAAAAGGACTTTAAATACATGAGACAATAGGTCTTAAGGCCATTCATGGTTTATGTAATCTTGGTAATCATGGTATATTTTGGGCGGTAGTGCATTGTGAATTTTTAATTGTTGTGCTCTTGTTGGGGGTATAAGATTTTGGTTTTTCCAACTTGTAATTAGAGTGTTGGTTGGGTCTGCTTTGAGCTCTGTATATGTACTATTATAATTTAAAATATTCAATGTTGAATATTATTATTATCATTATAATCTGAAGTATTTAATGTTTGGAAATAGTTGTTTAACATAGTTAGGTTGGTGCTATTGGTATGAACGTGGTTCACGTGTTGTACACCTAGAAGTTAAGATGTTGTAATGCACGCAATCTAAATAAAAATTTTAATGTGTTGTAACCGTATTGTTGTGTGACCCTGATCCTTGTTAATTTTACAACTCGAACATTTAAAACAACAGATTTGTTACACTTATCAGGTTGTAAAATAACAATCTGAGGATTGTTCATGATAAATTGTTTTGCTCTCTTTTAATTAAAAACGTTAATCTATTTTTACTATTGTTAAGTAATCGATGATTTCTTAATAATTTACTACTTATCTTAGCGATGCTGTCTTCGTATTGTTCTGTATGTGATATCCTTGAATGTTTTTACCATTTTTTCATCCATGGTTTAATTATTGTTTTCTGGTACTTTTTAGCCAATAATTATTAGAATAATAAAATTAATACATGATTGATACCTGATTATTGGCTAAAAAGTACCAGAAAACATTAAAAGTAAAATGAATCCTGTTAAATACTAAAATACCCAAACTTATTGCTGTGGTTTATACAACCCTTTTAACGCTGAGTGTATTTTAAGTTGCATATTATGCTTGTTTTGATTTATTTCTCCGAACAACTGATTTTCAATTTACCGAGAATTTTCACAATTTTGTTTTGTCCTTGTATAAGTTTAGTTTGAGAGTTTATTGTATGATTTTAATTATGTTGTATTAAATTTTTTTATTTAATCCAGTCATTTAAATGTCTATTGTTCCCTTTTGCTGATTTAATGCATATTCTATTTAATTTTGTCGTTGTATTGTTATACGTCTGCGTTGTACGATTTTGAGAAAGGGATTTTGTAAGAAAAACAATTGTAGAATTTTGTTAAGGAGTTCCTTGTTCGACTATTGACGTGAGTATTTCTATAATCTTTATTGCCATTTTGTAATTCATTTAAATTTAAAAATATAACATTTCTCCTGTAATTATTTAGTCAATCAAGGAATTTTGATTGCAATAATTGTTAATGTATTAAAGTGTGCACTTTATAGATATAAGATCAATTATTATTTATTTGTTTAGGAAGACTTATTTTAGTTTTTTCTCTCGTTTATTTTCAAAGAGTTAATTTTTCTGTTAATCCATTTTTGCTGCATCATATTTATTTTTCTATCACCTCGTTTGGTTGAGTAGATGTTCTTTCATTTAGTTTTTTCATTTTTTGTAAATTTCTAGCATTTGTCCACGCTTGGATTATTTTAATTTGTGAAACCACGTGGATAGAATTTCTAAGATATTGAATAGTCTTCCTGAACTAATAAAACCTTTCTTTTTTGCTTTGCATAGGAAATAGCATTAATTATTTTAAATTAGCGTCAAGTGCAGTTTTTATTTTAGGCCAGAACCTTCAGTTCAAGGTTTTTTCTGCACCTTTGTAATTTAGCCCATTTTGTTAAAAATAAATTGATTGTGTAATTAGCGTCACTGGGTTAAAATTCTGCTCTTTTATTTTATTTTAAACCTTTAAAATTTTTCGGGTAATTAAGAAAGTCTGATTTCATTCACTCACAATTTACTTTTCGTGGGTTAGATTCAAGTTTTAATTCGCGAGGGTAACTCTGAGTTAAATAGTTCTTTTGTTCATTTAAAATCTTTTCCGTTGAGCTAGCTAATATTTTTTCTTTTTCATTTTTTTTAAATCAATTTAGTATTCTTATTTATTTCAATCAGTACACAGCAGTATTTACGCAATTTAATCATGCTGCAAAACTGAGCAAAACGATACGCTGCTGAGTCAGGAGAAATTGTTTACGCACATAGGATATAGTGACTGCTATATGATGCTACTTCTATTACTCCAAGTTCTTTGAAAAAAATAAGACACACACGCGTTCAATATAGCGAGAATATAAATATTTTTTTATTTAGTTTTTTTTTTTTGTTCCCTAACGAAGTCAGGTCGGTGCTTCCACTACTTTTACACTCCAAGATGTGTTTTTATCTTGAAATCTCGAAGGACTATGGTTCGAGAACTATGAAAATGATGAAACAATGGGCAACTTCAAACGCCAAATTGGCCAATCAGTATGCATATTATTGAAATTCCAAAACTTCAAACTTCAATGTTTTGCTTTGATCATATAAAAATAAGATAGCGACACATTTACACACAATTTACGGTCACCCTATGCTCTGATCTCGGTTCTTTTTCACGGTGAACTTATTCCCTTTTTCACGTAGAATGGCGTTTCGTGGTACAAATAAATAATAAAGATGTTTTTCTTTGGCGTATACAAATATACACAGCTTAAATATTTATTAGCCGATTTCAGCTATACGACGCGAATTATGTTTCTTTCGATCGATAACAGGGAACAAGAGTCCAGTGGCCTTTGTTTGGGCTAATCCGCAGCTTTCGATACCCATAGGTTGTATGATTCGACATAAATTTGAGGAAACGTAACTTTGAACGGCGATAAAGGTTGGAAGGTGAACCAGAGCTGCAACAGTGCGATGTTTACTACATGCCTTTAGGGCGAATATCGCTGGCAAGTTATCGCACAGGTCCTGATTCCGATATTTAGAGTCCGCGAATATATGCTCCTTTTCAAGGGAAAGCTGTGTTGTGATAGAGATTGGTGAGGAATAGCGTTATTGATGAAAAAAAGCCATCGTATTAACTCGATTAATGTTAAATAATATCTATATGAAAAAAAAATCTTTTTTAAAAGTAAGAATATGTATTACGATAATGAAATTAATTTCTCTTAGAAAAAAAAAAAATGTGTGGAACTTAGTGTGTAGAATTACAACCTGTAATTCTATATAATGTACTGATAATACTGATAATAATAAGTACTATATGGACTCCATAACCATTGCTATCTATGTTTGTTAATAATAAAAATGTAATGTAGTAGCCTCACAATTATGATTGGATTAGATTAGAATTGGTGTGGCTTATAGACTTATTTCACCGCAATCTTTACAGATCTCTTGTGACCTCCTTGTCCCTACACCCTAAAAAAAAATGTGGTAAAATTACCCCAAAAATAGATGGCAACTGGGCTACCGTCTATTTTTGGGGTAAATTTACACCTATGGGGGATTTTTCACATGCTTGTGGAATATTCCTTGAAAGTGTAGTAATTTTCCCTGGTAAATTTACACCTCTAAAGTAATATTCCCTAATGGAATGGAATAATTTCAGGTAGATTTACCACACCTTCAAGGAATATTCCACCAGTATGTGAAAAATCCCCTATAGGTGTAAATTTACACCAAAAATAAGCTGTAGCCCAGTTGCCATCTATTTTTGGGGTAATTTTACCACATTTTTTTAATGTATAGATTAGAGCAACAACAAAGAAATAAGAAATAATTGATTATTAGGTTGTTTTATCATCCAGAAATATTAAATTTCAGTTATCTAATAACATGTTTATGTCATTTAGAACTTAATGCAGATTCTCCAGTTAAATATTCAAAATATACCGTTTATAATATTAGATTTAATTTTAATAATTTCTGAAAGATAAATTAATTAGTTGGATTACGGAGAGTTTACAATAATTTCAATAAATTTTTAAATTCAATAAGCAATGTTTTAAAGAGTAAACATTTTGGGAGAAAGGTCGATAAGAAAAGCCAATAGTTACTAAGAATTGGTTGTATTCATAATACAAAGATCTAGTTGAATGTAACCATAAAATAAATTTTGACTAACAAAATACATTAAAAAATCTTATCAATTTGAGTTTGGATTTGGAGCTTTTTTTTAATTTTGTTGCCCTGTTCAGGGTATATTTTTAAAAAAAATACCTCTACAGAACTTCTAATGTGTTAGAAGCCTCTTTTGCGTACTGCAAATGAAAATTAAACTATGCCGCCATCATTTGTTGTAATGCAGAACGAAATGAATCTGTTGGGTCTAATAACTGTCTTTCTACCATTAAAGAATGCGACTTCACATTTCCTAGAAAAGAAAAATAAATGTAAAAAACATGAAATAAATATATTTTTATTAATACCTTCTTCCAAGCATATTATCAACTGTGTATTCACCTCAATTTCTTCAAGTTTAGATTTATCCTGAAATTTTTAATAAATTTAGCATTTAAAAATATATTGTATGTAGATACTAGTGCTGCGAATCGAAGCCTCTTTATGTGAAACCGGGGTGTGGATGCAGTGGTTAATCGTCTTTAAACATTGTAACCGGTTTTCAAAATCAAAACCGGTTTTTAAAAGCAGATTATTGCGCCTTAAATAGGTTTTTCGAATTTAAAATACATAGCACTTTTAAAAAAGTAATACGTATTGTTTTTAGTTTGAAACTGGTTTTGAAAATCGATTTTAAAAACTGAATTTTAAACACCGATTTTTGCTAAAAATCGATTAACCGGTTTTCGATATCTGGCGATTCCCGCAATACTAATATATACATAGATAATGTTGTGATTAACTATTGAACTCAAATTTGCCGTCCTGCGGTCTTGCACATTTGCATGTATAAGTGCTTAATACCTACTTTACTTTTGTCATTAAATCCTAGAGTAAAACCAAAATAGTCTCTTCCTTACTTTACTTGTATCATCACTTAACAACGAAAACATAGCCTCAATAACGGCAAGACACTAGTCGTTTTATATTTCCAAATGTTTAATGAAAGAGAAAAAAAAAAGAATTGACTCCTTCAAAACGAAGACTTTCTGTTGTTTAAATTGAAAAGTTTGATACGGTAGTTTCCTGAGTGTCACTTGCACGTTGAAAACTTTAAGTAAATGTATCATATCTTGTAACAACAATACCGCCAAATGCTATTGAGGTTAAGTTCCCAGTATATCATATTAGATATCCATACGCAGCTGTATGTCTATTATTTATGTGTGCTGTCATAGCTAAGTACATGGTAATCATCTCAATACATAATTAATGTAAAATTAACTTACCTCAATCTTTATTTGCAAGACAAAATGAAAAACACACCATTTACATTTATGCGTTGAAGCCATCAGTGCAGATCAGTGTAGATGCCGCACTTGCATTCAAACTGCGTACCTCAAACGCTTGCGCGTTGTATAGTCGACGGCTATGTAATGCATTCTGGCAACGGGTTTAATTTTTGATCAAGCGACACAATGTAATGCAATGTTAAAAAAGAAACATTTTGTATTCCAATCAAATAACAGATGCATATATATAATCAGAATTTCATGTCCCTTGTATTGTCCATATTGTACTTTTACCAACATAAGGGGTAATATTCCACGAAATATGTTATTTTCCCTTGCTACTAAGCAAATTTCCCCAAGTGAGGGAAAATTACTTCATTTATTGAAGTATTTTTCCAGCAAAGTCGGTTTACCAGGCAAAATTACACATAATTTGTGGTAATCTGATGTTTACCCTCTTTTTGGTGTAATTTTACCTTATATTTCATGTTTTTTCACATACCAGTGAGGTAAATTTACCATCATTTTTTAGAGTTTAGAAGACGCTCTTTAATTTTGCCTTTTTAATTAGGCTTATCATCTTTGAGAGCGGCTTCTTTGTGTAGCTACCAGCTGCGAGGTTCTTCACGCCTATTACTAGAAACCTTGTCCTTGCCAGGTCTTCACATTGGCACAGCACACAAACTGGTGTTTCTTCCTCCTCTTGGCAGAATTTGCAGGTTTGGTCATGTGCCAGGTCTATGACCGATCAACTGATCTACTATCATTTTGACAGTCTTCTTATCTGTATTTAGTAGATCCCTAGTGAATTCAGGCCTCTGCTCCTTTAGGAACTCTTTTGCCTGTCTTTGTTCCGGTGATTTTTGCCACCACGTACTGGACTGATTATATATCCATTCATTGATGGATTTTTTAATTTGCGATTTGGTCGTACCGAAAGAAGAGCTAGCTCCAACGAATGATCTTGACAAATCTCGCTTGTCCAGCTCGTCCACCGCCTTAATTGGCACAATTAAGTGGCTAGGAACCCAGGCCAAAGTTAATTTCTTTTGAGTGTCCACTTCATTTAGGGCACTCATGCAGTTCTAAATCAGCTTAGAGTCCATACTTACGGAACTAATCGCTTTAAGTGTGGACTGACTTGCGTTGTTACAATTACGCAAGTATTCATTCATCATCAACAATTAGGAAAATTTGGGGTCACCTTGCGTAATAAATTTTACTGTTTCAACACTGCGTAACACTGCGTAGGCTTTCACGGCCGGTGTAACTATAACTAACAGCTTCTTGCGGGTTTCGCCGCTTAGTTGCGCATTGTATGGAATGGAGTGGAAGCAATTATACAAGGTATTTCAATTGAAATGAGCCACTTTAAATAACTCTTGGAACTCTGTGAAGAAAAAAGTTTTTCTACTTAAATGTAAAGATCCCAAAATAAAATAATTAAACCAAAAGATAACTAACAGCTTCTTGCGGGTTTCGCCGTGTGTGAAAACTTTCGCTCGACGTTTCGCTGTTCATACTGACAGCTTCTTCAGGATAACTGAACTGATTCTCCATGGTCGGACATTCTTCTTATATACGCCCCTGGTGCATCCAACCGTGTAGTTTCCGCTCCATTGACCGTGACGGTTCGTAGTAGGCTCCTCCACGTGTTGCTAAGGTGGTACCCTTCTTCTTTGTTAACGGTTTCATTCTTCTCTATTTCTATGGCTTCCCTGATGAGTCTTTTTCCGTAGTTCTTGGTGGTAGTTATTACTTTTACATTCTTGAAATCCATTTTGTGTCCGGTGTCGTTGCATGTGTTCTGCCACCGCTGATTGATCGGTCCTTCTTAATCTGCGTCCTCTCATGTTCTTTTATTCTTATGTCGATGGCTTTCCTGTTTGTCCGACGTAGCACTGTCCGCATTGGCATGTTATCTTGTAGATACCTTCTGTGCGCCCCTTGGTATCTTATCTTTTGCGGTCGGTAGATAACTGCTGGATCGACGTTGGAGTCCCGAAGCGTACTTGTACGTTACGTTTCTTCAAAATTCGGCCTACTTTTTCGGTGACTCCTGCTATGTAAGGTAAACGCCATCCCTTTCGTGGTTCTGTAGTTGTCTCCAGTGTCGTCTTCTTCTTAATGGCTCTCCTTATGTCGATGTCAGTGTAACCATTCTTCTTTAGTGCTTTCTCCAATGTATCTTTTCACTGGTAAGATGTTGTTCGTCACTGATGGTTTCGGCTCTGGATAGCAATGTTTGTATTAATGTCTTCTTCTGCATCGGATTGATGGTGAGATCTTGCATGCAGATATCTATCGGTGTGCGTCTTCTTTCTAAATACTGCGTGCTGTAGCATTCCCTCTTTTGTTTTCTTAACCATAACAATCCAGGAAAGGGAGATTTCCATTTGTTCTTTCTCCATGGTAAACTTGATGGCTGGGTGCTGCGAGTTTATGTGTTCCAAGAACTGTTGTAGTTTTTCTTCTCCGTGTGCCATATTACAAAGTATCGTCGACATATCGCAGCCAAACACTTGGGTTTCATATCGCTGGAACTTAGGGCTTCTTCTTCAAATGCTTCCATAAACAAGTTGGCTATTACTGGTGATAAAGGGCTTCCCATTGCTGTTCCGTTCTTCTGCTCGTAATATTTTCCTTCATACAAAAAGTATGTCGTGGATAAGCACAGTTTCACTAATTCAATGACGTCTTCTTGTAGTCCAAGTTCTGGAAGTAAGGCCAGTGCGTCCTCCGTGGGTATGTTGGTGAATAGCGATATAATGTCGAAACTTACTAAAATATCTGTAGGTTCAGTCTTTAGCGTAGACAGAATATCCACGAAATGTTTCGAATTCTTCACATACGTTGCAGTTTGTCCGGTGTATGGCTTTAGTAGGTTAGCTAAATATTTCGACAAATCGTAGGTCGGTGATCCAATGTTGCTAACAATCGGTCTTAATGGCACTCCTTCTTTATGTATTTTTGGTATTCCATACAGCCTGGGTGGTGGTTACTGTTTCAAATTATTAAAACTGGAACTTATTCAAACATTAACAATTTCCTAAATGTTAACTTAAAAAATATCAAGGCTATTTGGATTATAAATAACTCAAGTAAATGTACTTTGGTCTTCTATACCTCTACCGAAAACATCTACAATCTATACCCCTTTTTTGTCGGCGCCAGCAAAAAGTAGCCTTGTAGATAGAATTTGTTGTACGGCACGCTGCTTTATATCAGTAGTGCTTTGAGATATCGAAAGGTGTTGATGTGCGGATTCTTCTAAATTATTTCCGTGAAATGTGTGTTAATTATTTGAAAGTTTGGTGGTGTGAAAATTGCAACTACTTTATCTGAGGATTGCTCGTTTTGGATCAGGATTATTTGAGTCGGGTAAGTTAATTGAAACTTTAACACCTTGCGTAATAAATTTTAGTGTTTCAATTTATTAAAATTGAAACCTATTCAAACATTAACAATATCCTGGATCTTCACTTAAAAATATCAAGGCTATTTGGATTATAAATAACTCTAGTAAATGTACTTTGGTCTTCTATACCTCAACCGAAAACCGAAAACATCTACAATCAACACCCTTTTTTGTCTGCGCAAGCAAAAAGTAGCCTTGTAAATTTGGAATTCGTTGTATTGCACGCTGCTTATTTATATTAGTAGTGTTTTAAGACATCGAAGGGTGTTGATGTGCGGATTCTTGTAAATTATTTGCATAAAATATGTGTTAATTATCATTCTTCATAATGAGTTACGTTAATTACTTGTTTGTTTATCGTTTGGGTGGTGTGAAAATTATATTTAGTTAATCTGAGGATTGCGGTCGTTGTGGATCACGATTATTTGAGTGGGGTAAGTTAACTTGAAACTTTAAAATTACATGTTTGTGTTATTACTGATTTAAAATTATGTACTTTTAACCTACCCATCATTAAGGCAAATAAATAGTATGGTTCGTAGATTCATCAGCAATATATATTACCAAAAAGAGTAATTATAATTAATAAACAGGAATAAAATCTAAGATAGCTTTATTATTATGCATTTTACTGTAGTAGTGAATTTAAACTTTTATTTTGCAAATGAAATTATCTTTCAAACTTTTAAAAAATGTGCGGGTTGCCACATCTATCATCATTTATCTAGCAGAGGCAAAAGTCAATTAGTTTTCTATTGTCTGAGTGTTAATTATAAATAACATTGAAACAGATTTCCAGAATTAGTTGAGTCTCTGTGCCCTTAAATAATACACCTTTTTATATTATTTATTTTATTCCGTTTTTAAAGTGTACTTGTTTGTCTTTTAATGTTAGTGTGGTACAAATTTTATACATAAAATTCGAAAAGAAATGTAAGTTTTCGTATTATCGCTTTTTTCCAATGAGAACAACTTATTTTATGCAAACCAGCATGATTTTGTGAAGGGCAGATCTATTGAAACTGCCCTTTTTGACTACCTTGACGTAATTTATCAGGTCCCGAAGGATGGTAGCATTCCCCTTCTCTAGAGCTTATGATTGCATAAATCCTGATAAGTTATTACTTAAATTAAAAAGCTATGGCATAAGAGATATTACTTTGAAATAGATGGCATCATGCTTGAAGGGTAGAAAGCAATTTGTAAATGTAAATTTAGATGAAAATATAGTCAAGTTCGTTCCAAAATTAGTTGAAAGAGGTTTGCCACAGGGTAGCGTGTTAGGTCCTCTCTTATATAACATTTATATGATTGATCTATGCAACATATTAATTAATACTTTGCATACGCATATTAATTATGCAGACGATAATGCTTTACTGCTTGTATCAGCCGAAGACTTAATCACCTTAAAAAATCAAGCAGAACAAATATTGCATAGAATAAGACAATGGAGCTTCAGGGTATTATTCGAGTTTTCGAATTCAAAAACAAGTGTTACGTGCAATTTTTGGCATTCCTTTGAGGGAATCCTGTCGTGGGAAATTTGAAACTAATAAGTTATTTACAGTTGTTGTGCTGTATATTTATGAGTCCTTAATTTCTAATTTCAAATATAAAGAAATATATGTACATCTTCTGTCAGGTCATTCTCATAATATAACATTTTAAACAAAGTATAATTACCCATTGCATACCATGTCCTTATTTCAGAAAGGCCCTTGCTATTCAAGCATAAAGTTTTTCAATAAACTTCCCCAGCGAATTACAACTACCAATAATTTGAAATTATTCAGGAAAAAAAAACCTTTAATTTGCTAATTAATTTGGAACCTTATGAATTACTACTTTAATGTGTAGTTTCTTGAGTTTGCTGCTAAGAGATATATTTACTTCTTTTTGTATTGTAACTTAATATTAAACACAAGAAATCAAAAACAAAACGCTGCATGTATTATGTGGGTATAATAAAATTTTAAGTGTTGTATATGCTCTTTTAATTACCTTAACCGAAGCAACTCAACCCTAATCATTGCGCCATTTCCCCTAGACACCGCCTCTTTTGATAATTGATCTGCCCTCCCATTACCGACTGTACCCATGTGAGCCCTAGTCCAAAGTAGTTATACGGCCGTCTGAAATGGAGTGTCCGAAAACATTCAAGCCCCAGTCTCCCATTTCTTTTACCCATTAAATTATATCAGCTATTAATTGCTGCTGTAGGAGTAATCCTCATAGCTGCTGTTATTCGTAAACACGCAAGCTTCTGCATTTTGCTAAGTTCAGTTATAGCAGTTTACTGCTGCACTTTTGTCCACCATATCAGAGATGCATATGTGATCATGCGTCTGATCACTGTGATGTATGTCTAGTACATCATGTTTGGGTTTAACCCCCATGTTTTTGCATGAGCTCTTCTAGCCAACATAAGTGTTGTCTCCGCAGTAGGATAGAGGTCGCACCTAATTGATCATGTGGGTACGATAGACTGTGACATACGCCGATCAATCGGACATTATGCGTGGCATTGATGGTACAATAAATAATAATCTGTTCAAACAAGTGACTCTTTTTTTATTAAAAGAGCCCTTGATCACACAATTTATATGTACCCGAATGGGTTAATACAAAAAATCTATTTACTAATCTAATTTGGCGTATTTGAAAGTTGAGGAGTAATGGTATTTGAACCTACGTATTTGTTTTTCCATTCCTCAAGCAAAGTTTATACGTAATTCAGGAGCCAATCGCTCAATCATTGCCTTCCAGTCTATCACTATTCAAACGTAGAGCTCAATAAAGTTAAACTATGTCGAGAGTGTGTTTAAGCGAAAATAACTGAACTATTTCCTATATTACGAAGAACATACCTATTAGTAAACGCTTGAACGTAAACATATTACATTGGTAAAAGCCAAATTAAAACTACCTGTTGAAAATTGCATCAAAATTAGATTAGAAACGTTGCTTGCAGTAGCGTATATGTACTTTTTATGATTAAATATAGTTGATCCGATAATCAGATCAGAGAATTTGAAAAGGAACACGGATCGTCTATTTGCATTTTTACCAAGGATTACGACTTTTGGCGTTTGCTCTTGGGGTATATTTCTGATAACAAAGCAGTTTATGACAGATGGGTATATAAAATCACCCCATTTTATAGGAAAACGCTCGTTCCGTGTGAGGGATTTGCAAGAAAGATGGCTACAGAGAACGAAATACCCAATAGCACGGATAATTTCCTTACATAAATACAATTTGCGAGAGTTGTGCGAGATACACATGCATGAGAATTGTCCACGTGCGTGGTGCGGTAAAAATTTCAGGTTATAGCCTCTTTCAGGAAGAAAAGTAGCTTATAGCAGTAGTGATGCAGATTATTCATCATCATCCAATCGTATTTTCAATATAATTATTTTCATTTTTGAAGTTCAATCAAAACGAAAAATAATTCACATTATATCCTAGATTATTAGAAAAATGAGTAAAGTTTCTAATTAATGCTGGAACTCAAATAAATTATTTATCTTTATTATTTGATTTATAATACATCTTACATTCCTTATTGTAACACGAGCAGTCTTATATTGAATAATGTGCGTGAACTATCAGTGTTAAACAATAATTTAAGTAAGCTATATCTTTGTAAAATTCTCATTGTCACAATTATTGAAAATAAAGTGCATCATATAACATTTATGCTATCTTAATAACTAACAAGAAATACTAATAAACTTTAATCTTCAAAACACAATGTACATTTCGTTAGCTATGCTTATATCTTCAGGTGTACATACAAGTGTGATGTCAAATACCAAATGCGTAAATATAGCAAGTATATCTTAGGTTACAAAAATTAATCATCTGGACTACTATATTCAATGAATTCTAAATATTTATAATTAAGGGGTGTTAAATCAGTATTGAGTAAGCTATTAATATGTTTTTTCATATAAATAGCTTCCCACATAATAAGATTCTCACAATTTGAAGACTTAATTAACTCTTAATCATCAATTGAAAAAGTGTGTCCTGTATTAACAAAATGATACGCCAAAGCGGATTTATCGGCATTGTGATTCTTAATATGATATAAATGCTATTTAAATCTAATCTCCGCATTCCTCTTTGTTTGACCTATATATACTTTATTACAAACACCGCATTTGATCTTATAAATCCCAGAAAATTTTTTAAAATCAATAATTTCAATATTAAATTTTAATTTATTTTTTAAAGTATTAGAATTTTGAAAAATCGGACTAAGTAAAGTATTTTTACACAGGTTTAATATCTGGTTAACCCATAATTTATTAAAGTTAAATCTGCAAAACTTTTTCTCCACTATTTTCTCTGGAATAAGTGTAGTTATATTTCTTAATAACCTCTTATTTTCTAACTTATTTTTAATTTTATCTGTCACACTTTTCTTGTAACCATTAATTTCTGCTATATGATATATATATATTCTAATTCTTTTTTAAAATTATCTTCCGAAAGCGGTATGTTCAATAATCTAGTTATTAAGAAAAATAATGTTGTATATTTTTGTTTATAGCTTGTATAAGATAAGTTGTGTATATAATTGTTTGTGTGTGTGACTCTTCTATGTATATCAAAGTGGAATGTATTATCTTTGATCATAATTAATAAATCAAGAAATGGTAAACTGTGTTGATCCTCAATTTCAAACGTAAATTTCATTGATGAATATTGATTATTAACGAAATTAAGGAAAATATCTATGGTATTACACAAAAGATATATACATATCTAATCAAAATTTAGGAAAGAAGGAAATTTACATAATTCTTTTTCAAAATAATTAGGAAGAGGTTTGCAAAAAGGAGAGAGTGACCCATGCGTTCCGATGTTTGCATAAAACTTTTATAAAGCTAAGTATTTTGTTCCATACCAGTTCGTTATTTAATATTCAAGAATTTATCAAAGCAACGTTGTTAAAAATACGAAAGTCAAATTGCAAATTATTCAATAGAACATTTGGAAACAGATGTTACATCAAAAGAATATGTATCTCCAGAGGAAATTGAAATTGTAGAGTTCTTTTGTGTTTTTTATGGAAAAACATTCAAATTTAATCGTTAAAATCTTGTACTAACCATTAGAAATTAAGGGGAGTCAACATACAAACAATATAATATGAATGCCTGTTTAAACTTAGGTAACAGTAATATTGTATCTTAGATATAATTTAGTTTAACTTACCCCATCTATAAGATTACTACATTTTTAAATTAAGTACTCTCTAACATCTACCTAAAAGACTTTGGCATTCTCATAAGACCACTTCAGGCAATCAAATATGCACAACTTAAGAGCGATCTGAGGTATTTTATTATAAAAGATCATATGAGTATGATCCAAACGTTTGGTTTTAAATTATGAAATGTTATAATAATAAATCATGACTATGACAACACGATATAAATCACATCAGCTCTCAAAACTTTGTGTGGGAGGGAATGTCATTTCAATATTCTCGATATTCATCAGTTTAGCCAGTCTGTTTTCTAAATGAATGCAGAATGCTGAATTGGATAGCATTTCGTTACGTATTGCCTGGAAATTGGCTGCGAAGAATACTCTATAACAACATACCCAACCATATCATCCGCATCACAATAAATTTCCCTCTTCACCAACTCTAAGATGAACAAATTATACAAAAGACGACGACTGATACGCACCATCTACAGTGAGAATCACAAGTTGAAAATGGTACTAATTAAAGAAAATCTACTACAAGTACCAAAAATTGCGTTTGCTTTAAAATATCAGGCCACATTGGAATATGAATCAACTGTTGTATCCATATCACATCAACGGTGCAGCACTTTTGCCGGGATTTTTGTAAAGAGGGCTTTTTATCAATGGAGCAACATAAAATCGCAAAAATCCGACTATTAAGCTAATATTTTCACGACGAGTTACTTCTCCAAACCATAATAATTTCATATAACACAAGGCGAAGAAAATCGCACACTAGTGAATGTCTCATCACATCATTCTCTGTCATGGTGGGCCGAATTGTTGGAGATCACTTGATAGGTCACATTTTTCACCGTGCGTTAATGGAGTATCTGCAATTTTCTTGAAGAGGACTACCACTACTGCTGGAAAAGCCGTATCAATTAAATTACAAATGATTTATGCATACGGGCTCAGAGCTTTAGTTAGTCTGCGAGTTGGACAATATACCAATATATAGACGGAGTCAAAACCGTGCTCTCGCTCCAGACTTAAATCTTGACGTTTGTCTGTACCGCACATAGTTTATACGATCCAATGAAAGGCAATAACTGGAAATCGAGATCGCAGCTTTCAAACAATTCGAAAACCCTGTAATTTAGAACGACTCGCCAGTCATACCACGAGCAAGAAGCTGTAATCATGGCGCTTCAACATATTTAATAATTTTATAATATTTGTTAATTTATAATGAAAAATATTAATTATGTTTACTAGTATTAAACATTGTAAACTTAGACTAAGCGAATTTTGGAATATGTTCTTATGAACTTTTACACTGTGAAATTTTAACAACTTTTTTGACTAATTTTAAATAGATAGCAGGACACCGTTTTCGTGTATTTTTCGAAACTATAAGAAGTTTTAAAATTTGACGAACAAAGATAGTCAAGTATTGTCTATTGCTAAGGGGTTTATTTTGTCCAACTAACACGTAGAATATGATATACTTCTAGTACATTTTATTTGATCTAGACTAGACAATTTAACTAGCTTTGAACCCATACATGACAGCGCATCTATTGGATGATTAACACCGTTTCTAAACACAACGTCTTTTTAATATGCAACTCCTATTATCTTAGTGCTACTAATCACTTCTCCTCTTTACAGACGTTTTTCTCAATTATAAATTACAGAACCACTCATTCAAAAGTTTTGGTTTCAACTAAACGTCTAATTTTAAAATGATCTTTTGAAGAACCATTACATAAAATTAGTGAATGTTTATGCTTTTGATTCAATCTGACTAAGTACATAGTAGTTGTTTCCAATACATCTGTTAGATGCTTGAAATTTTTTTATGCCCACTGGTAATTTACGTTTAATAACCAAGGTTACAACTTTGCGGCATCACATTTGGTGGTTTGTTTGGATAAGTGTTAATACGCAGAAAACAAACTCGAAACAGATACACGTGCAATGCAGGGTGCGTATAATGCAATACGTAATTAGATTAGGGGTTTTCTATATTTTATCTCGAGGGTAAAAATTCTGATTGGTTGGAGGCTTCTGAATGTCTAGAGAAAATTTAGTAAATCCTCATATCTGAACAAAGAATTCACACCAAATTCTACGATTTCTGTTACTAAAACATGTAGTCAATTCGTCTGGTAAAGTTTTGTAAAAATCAACAGAAAATATTTGGACCTAGCGCAAAATTAACAGCCAACACCGTAATATTTCAAACGAGGTGTATGCATCAAAATAACCCGAGG
>RXPK01000145.1:51977-70625 GCA_004143645.1 Protaetia brevitarsis
TTATGATTAAGCGTGAGTACGACAAAGAAGAATATCGGAACCTTTACTGGATCCGACATATACAAACTCTACAACGAGATCCTACAAACAGGAATCGTCGGATAACGAACAACCTGATCAGAGTTCTTCCATCACGAAGAGGAAAACTAAACAACTTATTCTGTAGTGAAGCATACACCACGCCTGTATGGCTTGCCGAAATCCACAAAGAAGGTACCCTCTTAGACCGAGTAGTAGCGCGAATGGTGCGCCACGGGAACAATTTAGCGAAATACCTAGCTTCGCTCTTACAACCACACACGGACAAACACCTTCCTATATCGGGACTCGACACACTTCTTCGTAACAAACTACAAGATATTAAAACTCGGGGCTTGATGACTATGTGAGTTTGAGTGTCCGTGTCACTGTTCACTAAAGTTCCGGTCCGATGCCCCTTCAGTAATCGGGAAATCTCTCCGACGGGCATCGCCACTCCTGTTCCACCATGGCCTAACTACGAGCTATTCCAGGTAGGAATAACACTTACTATGAACAGACGACCGGAAAGTAGCTATGGGTAGCCCCCTTGAGCCCGGTAGTTAGCCAATTTCTACATTGGAAAATCGGAAAAACTAGCCGTAGAGGACATCACCGACGAAACGACCACCTGGTCCGGTACGTGGATGGACACTTTTCGTTATATGAACCACGGCAAAGAAAAACTTGGATACTTTTTTGGGCATCTAAACCGCATTACCCTATCCAGTTAGAGGAACGGAGAGAGACGACGCACTTCATTTTGGATGTTTGGTATACAGGAAAGAAAATGGCACTCTCGGCCACACATTTATCGAAAACCCAACACCGCGCAGGTCCTACACAAGAATCAACCTCATCCTTGGCAAAAGAGGGGCATAATCAAACGTTGTTAGAACGAGCCCATCGGGTTATGCGAACCTGACAAACTGCCTGCAGAAATACACCCACTGGAAAAGCGTCCAGAGCAACGGCTATTCAAAGAGGAAATTAACGTGCTAGAAAACCGCGAGCTAACTACGAGTAGGGACATGGAACAACGCCCCGGCCAGCACCGTATTTCTACCATTCATCCCTCAGGTCACTGACGGAATTGGAAGAATTCTAAGAAACACACATCAGAACCGTCTACGTACCAACAGAGAATTTGCAAGAAAGACTCAGGTCAGCCAAGGCACGCAGGACCCTCTTGCATCAGCGGGTGTGTACCGAATCCCGTGTAGTGTTGGCAGTGTGTATATAGCACCGACGAAACGCAGTGTTCTACCCGGGTAACAGAACATAAAAGATGTGCAGGCTGGTTATCCGATAAATCAGCTGTTGCTGACATGCCCTTACAACCGCGGGCATGCTAATGACTTCTCGGGCACCAAGGTGATGACACCACACGGCATTACTACACACGTCTCTACCGGGAGCTATCGAGATCCACAACACAAGAACAACTTTAATCGTAAGGAAGAAAGCACTACGAATCAACAACACCTGGATTCCGGCTCTGAAAAACACAAATACGCGACACCAGATTACACGTCACGAAGTCCAAAACGCACACCACCAGGCCAGCAGTAGCACCGCCCGCACAGCACGACTTTTATTGCGTAGCATTCCGAAGCCGAGCAACAGTCATCTAGGCAACACGACGAAAACCGCAACACACGTCCTGAGGATGCCAACCGCATGTGTTTGGCGAAACGTCGACTTTTACAAGTTCTAGACCACGGCACATCAGCCCGGAAACCTTCACATCCAGTATGGACACCGGCCGTGAAAGCCTACATTCACTCGTTGTTTAGTTAGTTTTAGATTTCTCTCGTAATAGTTGCAATAACCATATAGCTTGCTTTTTTATTCTTTATGTTGAAATTAGAGCTTGTATTAATGTTGCATTGTTGCTTAACTGTGCCAAAGAATATTCACTATGTAGGTATAATTAGTCGGGAAGGTACATAAGATCGTGCAAATATATAGTAATTCTTTTGTAAAAACAGTTATAGATTGCAAGCAATTTATAAGCATCAAGGTAATTACTTATACAAAACTCTTTGCATGTTAATTTTCGCTTTCAATTCTATACGTTTCTTCTTGTTTGAAATAAATTTACCATGGAGAAATCTGGTTTCACGCACATCCTTTACTAGATCTCAACTTATGTGTGTACATACGTTAAATTTTCGATGTGGCTTTAAACATCACAGTTCCTCTTTTATGAGAACTTGATGAGCACTATTCATACTTACCTACTATTAAATACTTATTATAAATAAATCTAGAAGAAAAGTTTCTATCAGTATACACAATTAAAAACACAAAATCCATAAATAAATATCATTTAGGTGGCCTAACTCCCCTACTGTATTTTCGTTACCTCTGTATATTTCACTCTACACATGAATTTTCGATTTATTTTCTGTCTTTAAGTTCACGTACCTGCTCTCGACCTTTGAAACTTTCGAAGAAAGGCATGCCTTCGTCAACCCCCTTTTGACATATGGAATGTACCACCGCTAATAGCTTCTAAATCATTTTCGAAAAATAAGATGCTGCTTGTTTTCTAATTCCTTTATATAAAAAGAACGTTCTTAGTTTATTCAATAATTCATTCAGTTTTACGAGCTTGATATATTAGTAGATAAAAATTATCAAAAATGAAGAAATAAAATGAGAATTTATTCTTTATATCGGTATACCATGAAAGCTAACTTGTGTGCAAACAAGAATAAATACTACAATAGATTTTTTTAACATAAACTAACAGAGATATAATAATAAAATTTAAACATGATAATATATTAGTAACCATTACATACGACCAACATACGCACTTTTTCTTTTAGCCTGGAGATAATTTTGTATTGATTTTTGCGTACTACAATTAGTTTATCCTTTAAATCCCTATTGTGAGAATACATCCTCCCAATAAAGCCCACTATGCCGCTTTGCGCTCCTGGCCATTTATAAATTTAAAAGTTATGACATGAGATGCAGATATTTTTATTTGTGGTGAAACTAAATACAGTGCCCATCGGTATCATCTTATATACATTGAATAAAAAAACACCGTATATGATCATGGTGTATATAATTGATGACTTCCCAGAATGTCATATGTATCAATGGGTGGCGTACCTGCGTGGGCGGTTATTTATTGGATTACCGGCCGGAGCTTACATAGCTTTGCTTTTTATTGGTCTTATTTTACAGGAGTGTCATTCCAGTTTAACAGTAGGCATAATTTAGTTTAACGTGTACCTGTCTAAACAGAAAAGCTGCGCGCTGGACGACGTTGTCGGTTGCTATCCTCATTCTCGTTTGAATTATATATCTTTTGTGGATGCGACAGTCTGTCTATGTGCTAATCTCTGGGCGTGTATAAACAACTCTTTAAAATTTATATGAATATATATAGGTACATGTAGGTATACCATAACACTTCTCAATGATACCTGAATTTACATTCCTAGGAATTGTTTATGTTCTTAGTACTTTCACTATCGACTTCATCCTCCTACACAGTGTCATTCCATCCAGAGAGGAAAGTATCTTCCTAGCATGTGATTCTGAAATATCTGTACTATAGAATCGTACCTAATGAAAATAATCTAATACTGAGCATATGTGTGTGGTACTGATAATATCTGTTTTTATTGTAATTTCCTGCACACTTTCCATAATATCTACCTACAATTATTCTGTGTTTCTGATTTTTAAAAGTAAAAAAAGTCGTAGAAAGTCAACTCTAGAATATGCAGACAGGCTGTAAAAGTACAGTAAAAAATTATAGTTTATAACAGCCTGAACCAATTTTGTCACTATGAAACTGTTTTTAATTCATATCTTGAACTTTTTCAGGAACTTGCATTATGGAAGCTAAAAGAGAACACTAGCATTTTTTTTGTATTCGCCTTGTGTAGTTGTCGTCTTCTGACTAGCGGGATTCCTACTTCAGATTTCAGTGATGTTATCTTGAAGTTCTAAAGTAACTTAAAATTTTGTTTGAATGAGACTACTTTTGGGTCTTCTAGAAAAAGTCCAACTGCAACAAACTTAAATAGGTTCTTGTGGTGGCAAGACAATGGAGAATAGTGTGCTCAATTGTCTCGTCGCCCTACAAGCACAGTTGGTATTCAATCTCATTAAGGAGCTCGATTATATGGTGATACTTTCTGTATCCGCAGCGATCTGCAGAAACAGAGCTAATTGTTTGACGCTTTTGACAATATAAACATGATTAGGTGAATGCACTCCTTCGCACTGTACCAAACCAGGACAGTTATTCCAATATTGTATCAATTTCTGTTTTGTCCTGAAGTGTTTTGCTGTTTCACTACCGTAAGTGCTGTGCCAAGGTTATAATCTGTGAAATTGCTTTGCAGCAGCTCTTTTTGCAAAGGTGTTATGACTTTGAGGCGATTCATCTGCTTATGCTAAACGCGAAATATAGCTAATCAGGCTTCCCTTTCCACAACAATGTGCAACGGTGGTAAAGATTTTCTAATGCCAATGATGGTGCAAAAAGGACATTGCCCCCGTGATTGCAATCCTTTGTATGATTCTCACTTGTTATGCATACGGACACCAAGCTATACCTCCATAAGTTATAGTTATAAAACGTACTAACGTCACTAAAGCCAGTAGACTAGCTTCGGAGATAGCTTTCAAAATTTTCCACATATCCTTTGGTAGGAGAGCCTTGTTCGAGTAATCTTTTCCAAATGTCGATTCCAAGTTAGTGTCTTATCAAAAAGGATGCCTAGATATTTTACGTTATCTACAACTATATACCGTGTGTCCCCGGATGGAGTTGACAAGAGGAAAAAAATCTTTATTATTGATTTTACCACAAAAAGTCATTCTTTATAAAAAGTTCTGCTTGTTGAGTAGATAAATTAACCATCGGAAAATCTAAGATTAAATGTACAGAATGACCACAAATTAAGATAACATAAAAATTCTTCAACAGAAGAGTATCATTTATTGCATTTTAGAGTTTACTGTTAACAGAAAAAGTTCGTTAACAACATAAAATTAGTTAAAATACAAAATTTTAAGTCTAAAGTTTGAGTATTATGATCGTATGTTGGTAAGTTTAATTGAGGTAACGTGTTATCTGGAAATTAATGTAGATAATCATAATTAATCTTGGCAATCAAAGGTTGCTGTATTGTCTAATAATATTGAACTGTCAAACGTCATTAATTGTAGATTTGTCTTTTTTCTCTGTTGGAGTTGCAAAATGTTAACTATCCAAGAACGTATTTATTTGATTAAATGTTTTGGGATTGGAAACGTATCTTTTCGATACGCTTATAGACATGTTTCACGAAAAATTTCCAAACACTGCAGTATCGCGCGAAGCACTGCGCAAACTTGTGCATAAGTTTGATTTAACTGGATCTGTAGTAAATGTTAAGAAATCCAAGAAAAAATACAATGAAGACGATGCGGCTACACTTTTGGCAGTAGATTCAGTGATAGAAACACCAAAATTATCCTTACGGAAACGATCACAAAGACTGAATATTAGTAAATCTCATTTGAGAGAATTTTAAAGAAAACAAAGTTCGGCCGTTTAAACCACAGTTCCGACATACACTTGAAAATGGAGATGAAGAGAAGCGATTGGATTTTTGTTTATGGGTTGGTGAGAATTATCTCGCAGATACACGTTTCCATAGAATGATATTTTTTACTGATGAAGCAACCTTCTGCACTAATGGTCACGTTTCATCACAAAATAGTCGCTATTGGGCTTTTCATAATCCAAACTACGTCATTCAAAAACGAAGTCAACGTTATAAAAAAGTAAATGTTTGGTGCGGAATTTTTTACGATCGAATCGTTGGACCATATTTTATTGACGAGAATTTGAATCAACACGTTTATGTGCGTCTTTTAGAAACTTTTCTATTACCGTTTCTAGATAATTTACCGCTAGAAATGCGGCGTAACATTTTCTGGCAACAAGACGGATGTCCTGCTCATGCGACGCTTTTGGTACGGCAGTGGTTGACAGATCAGTTCGGAGAAAGATGGATGGGAAGATATGGTCCAATAAGTTTTTTTGCTCGATCACCTGACTTGACACCTCTTGATTTTTTTTTGTGGGGTATTTTAAAGCAAAAGTTTACGCAAATGACCTGCCGCATGATCGGGAAATACTAAAAGCACGAATACAGGATGCGGTGAATGAGATAAATGTACCAGAAACCATACGCAAAGTCTATGGTGAATTTATTAAAAGGGCGGAGGCATGTGTGGAAGTTGGAGGTGCTCTTGTAGAATAATTTTTGTTGAGTTTAATTAATTGAAATTTTGTACTTAAACTACAAAACATGCAATAAATGATACTCTTCTGTTGAAGCATTTTCATGTTATCTTAATTTGTGGACTTTCTGTACATTTAATCTTAGATTTTCCGATGATTAATTTATAAACTTATGCACAAGTTTGCGCAGTGCTTCGCGCGATACTGCAGTGTTTGGAAATTTTTCGTGAAACATGTCTATAGCGTATCGATAAGATACGTTTTCAATTTCAAAACATTTAATCAAATAAATAGTTCTTGGATAGTTAACATTTTTGCAACTTCCAACAGAGAAAATGACAAATCATAAATTAATGACGTTTGTCAGTTCTAATATATTAGACAATACAGCAACCTTTGATTGCCAGATTAATTATGATTATCTACATTAATTCGAGATAACACGTTACCTTATAAAAGTTACCAAATACAATCATAATACTCAAACTTTAGACTTAAAATTTTTGTATTTTCAACTAATTTTTATGTGTTAACGAACTTTTTTGTTTAACGTAAACTCTAAAATGCAAATAATATTACTCTTCTGTTGAAGCATTTTTTATGTTATCTTAATTTGTGGACATTCTGTACAATTAATCTTAGATTTTCCGATGGTTAATTTATTACTCA
The DNA here is from genome assembly GCA_004143645.1 of Protaetia brevitarsis. Classification (NCBI taxonomy): domain Eukaryota; kingdom Metazoa; phylum Arthropoda; class Insecta; order Coleoptera; family Scarabaeidae; genus Protaetia; species Protaetia brevitarsis. The sequence goes on from RXPK01000145.1 coordinate 58,933, forward strand.
ACAAGCAGAACTTTTTTATAAAGAATTGACTTTGTCGTAAAATCAATATAAAGATTTTTTTCCTCTGTCAACTCCTCGGGGACCACGGTATATTAGTGGTACCACACCTTAGATATAGTGGTTGTTTCAGTTGATGGTAAGTTTCCCTGCACTAGCTTAATACTACAACTAAATAATGAACCTTATTTAACTAGAAAATTTCCTGGCCCCTTGATCCTCTTAAAACTATTGCATTGTCATCCGCATAGGTGTGCACATCACTCCAAGCGTCTCAATGATAGTTAATAGGTCTCTACAAGTAGCGATCATAGCACTAGACCTGAACCTGATATTTCATCCTAGTATTCGTTATCGAAGCCTGTCTTAAGTATAACGTTGTTCAGGCTACTGTGATTCGTCTACTCTTCAACGCTTCAATCGCCTTACTACAAAGGGCTGAAGGAATTGGATAGTTAAATGCTCCTTCTATGTTCACAAATGCTGACATTCTCTATTTCCTTGGAATTGAAGCAGCTCGAAATTGTGCTGATTACTTTGCTTGTGCACAGTTTGCTTGCTTGGGTTATGCATGTTGGTGCATCCGACTTTATCCGAAAAAATTGATTTCATTATGATTATGACAACTCTCACACCTTTCTAATACTTTCTTGTTTTAGTGGCATTGATTTGGTACTAGTAAGAGTCTCCAAATCTTAAGGAAAGCTTACACATATCAAAATGCTGCTGTTTTGTATTTCCTTAAAAGTTATTTCCTACACTCAGAAAAGTCTACTGATTGAATTAACAAATTGTTGAATTTTTTTGGTTATTATGACCAATTTGAGATTAAATCAAAACAAATTTCTCAGGCTCTATAAAGAAGAGCTTGAGCTGATATCCGCTAGTAATTATAGTTTGACTGTATTCCAATTAACAATGAAAATGGTCCTTTAATAATTACTTTTTAGTTAACCATTTAACTCAAAAGATACGGTTAGATAGAAAATCTAAACGTAAATCAAAATACGTTTTGGGTGTAGGAATTGAAGAATATCAGTATGATGGTAGCACATGTATTTTGTAGCAGTTTTCTCTCTACTATAGCACATAATACGTAAATACTTACATGTAACTACGGGAAATTGTCCCATAGGTGGCGTTTCTCTATTTCACTCGCATGCAACTAAAACAATATTTAGCACAACTCATGGTAACAATACGTTTATACGTCTATTTACCAGATAAAGGTCTAATAGGAGCTGTGATCGTTAAAAGGTCGACTCTTTAACCCATACTACAGCGGCGAATGATTTTCGCACTTAACCCCAATTTGCAGAACAAACATTTTGGCGTGTTTACCATATACGACCGCAATGCTTCCTAAATAAGTAGTAGTTAAAAGAAATTGAAGATTATAGTTCTCAATTAATATTAATTTAAATGCAATAATTTGAAATTTAATAAATTGAAGATAATATATATTTTAACTAACTAATTGGATTTGGTTAATTTGACTTGAGTTTTGTTATATACAAATTATTTCCAACAATTATGTTCACATGATAACGTGTTTCAAAGGGTTGCATTGAACTCTTGCTAAATTACTATAACAATATAAATTTGTTGTACTAAAACTAATTCGCTTATTTTTTAGAACTTAAGAACTCTACTTAGATATTAAAGTAAAAGTCTCTCGTGCTGCCACTATATGTTTACTCATTATACTATATATTCGCAAAACTTTTGCCTATAAAACCCCAGTGTTCACTAGGCTTCATGATCAGTAGTAAATAAACTAAATTATGATCTAACATTGAGTTCTGATTCTATTATGCATCTTAATTAAAGGGAATATTGTTGCTTCTCTCATTGCTTACTTCCGCTACTGCTTCCTGCAGCGCATCAACTTCGTGGAACAATATTATAATTTATGCACATATCCGTTGCAGTATTGCCTTTTAATTTAACATAGTTACTAAAGAAAATCATTTCTTGTTAACACACAAGTTAACTCTCCTAGTGTAGGTAGACAAAGTACATCTCCAAAATTTTTTTGCTTGTCTCTTCTATCGCTCGTTATTTGCTGCATTTGTGATTATTCGAGAACATCTTAACTATGGTTGAATATGTGTCTTAAAAACTGACTAAACATTGAATAAAAATCTTTTCGTCATATAAAATAACCAGCACTTTATTTTGAAAAACGATTTCTTGAAGCTATTTGCGCTGCGCATTCCATAAGTGAAAAAGGAATTGATTGAGGCATGCCGGGTCGCACGTAAAGACACAAATATAATGTACCTTTTCATCCTTAATCAAAAACTCATTATAGTGAAACTTTAATGGGTAACGAAAAGTAATGAGAAAGTTAGGCCAAATTACGCTGTTTTAATGGTATAAACTATTTTTAGTTAATTCTATAAATTAACTTTCAAACACTTTCCTGATTAAAGTAGGATGTTTTTTAAGCAAATTATTTAGTAAGATTGGCGACACCGAGCTATTTTTAATGTACCTTCAAATTGTAAACAGCTGTCAGTGACAAACCAAAATTAGAAGCGGTTGCATTGGGATTTATTTATTTTAAGGTCATGTCAGAATTACAACACAAAACATTTATTATGAAGTTTCCTAATCTGACAGTTACTTACGCACAGCTTTTAAGTCATGTTCATTCTTGTATTGTCAAATTTGCGCAACTGGGGCAGTCACTCGTAAACCTAGCGGTGATGCATCTGAAAACGAACCACAAATTGCGTATAGGATATTCGACGTCGATTGCATAACTCACTAAAAAATCAATTCCAAAGTTTTCTCAAGAAGTTCAATTATCAGTGGAAACATGCCATACCGTTTAAAAAACGACTGAAAGTTATTTTGTATTATTTTTTGCACACATTTTGGTTTCATACAAACTATCAAAGTGATTAATTAAATTACACTGTGACCAAAGATTAAAAAAAAGCATGGCCAACTCTAATTAGAAAAGTATTTGAAAACAGTACATTAAACATAGATAGGTTGTTTTCAGGCTTATTTTACAATATAAGATTCTTTGGCAAAGTACGTTTATAGAACATTTGTAAATGACATTTATTTTTCATAAAAGTCCATCTCATACTTCTTTATACTTTTATGGTGTAATATCAGCTTTATTTAGAGAAATATTCTTTACATCAAAGTTGTAGGGTTATATATAATAATAAATATTTAGGCAAAAACATAAATTTTGTTCATTTCAAACAATTTCTATAATACAAAAAATATTGTATTCCACAAGAGAGGTATAATGAACCTGAACACTTCCTTCATTTGCTCAACTGATATTATGTACACTTATTAGTGCAAGTTAATTTAAAAAAGTATCTGCTCTTTATTCGTGGCTAATTTTACATCTCTTGGAGTAAAGATTTGTTAGGAGCACAGGAACAGGCATCAACTAATTTACATGCGCGTGTGTTCCACCTTCCCAGAAAAGAACAATTAGAACACATGAACCTACCGGATGCGATTACTCTATAAAAAAACTGTAGGGAACATCCTTCCATTATTCTTACAAAGTCACGAATAGCTGTGTATTGCGCTTTGAAATTAAAATCTATTTATTTCCTATGTGTATGAGCTTATAGTGGAATTGTCACTCTTTGTCACTGTAATTTAATTAATGATATAATAACCCAGTTACTTAGTCAACAATCAAATAGTATCAATTTGGTTCCGATCTACCGGTTAAGCAAGTTATTTATTAACATTGCAAGGACTTCTCTAAAGAAGACAGTTATGTTTTACTTGCAATATTGTATAATCTGGCTAATAAGAATAATACGCGATAGGAGAATCGTTAAGAAAAATGTCTGAAAAAGATAGATCAATTGAAATACTCATTGCAATCTTTTAACTTTTAACTCCAACTGTGAAGAAATTTAAAGAATTTTACTTCTTAATAGCTAATCTAATCACTTGAGATATTACTAGAAGTTAAGAAATATTAGCCGAAAGGATACCGTAGTCACATTTCCCTGAATTCTGATATCTATTGCAATACAGACCGAAGAATTATTTGCAAAGACAAATTCTAGAATCCTTAGATGTTTCTGTTCTTGTCGTTAAAGAGGTCGTTTAAAGTTTTTGGATTCATATTAAGTAGAACGAATCGCTGACAAGACAGTAAGTACCGGGATTGTCCGGATTGTTAGAAATTATTTACTATTTTTATGGATGTCCGACTCGGTGTCTCGGATGCAAGCTCTGAGTCATTTATAACAACCAAAGAAAGAGACGGTCGGCTGGGGACCAGCTTTTCGCGGCGCTTAAATTATACCCGTCCACGATTAATAATGACGAAACTGTCAGGATTTATCAAACTGTCCAGATTATTTATTAAGGTCCATTAGCTCCACATTTACCAGAAATTCCCATTGTTCATTTGGTAACTAGACTAGGCCACTTTCGAAATAACAACTGCATACAAACGGTGATATAATGGTTTATAGGAATTAACGTGATAGTTGTCAAATATTAAAGCTATAAATCATCTTAATTCGTATGATATTGTATTACTCTTATTTGAATTAAAATATGTTTTAGCGAAGAAGTCTTAAAGTACCGATAACGTAGTCTATTGAATTTTCTTTACCTTTGCAAAAAAATATTGTATCTAGCTTTTGTTTGAATCACGACTGAAGCTACGACTTGTCGTTGGGAGTACAGTGTCGTCCAGTGTGGAAACAAGAAAGGGTTGGTGATTCAATTTGCGGTCACTTATTCGAAGATTATGTTGATAGCTCTATTTGAACATAACAAAAGAGTAAATAATCATGTTGAACGTGGGTAGGAATTGAAAATTACCACCCTCCGATCAAGTATGTAAAGTACAACATTTGTACAAGTGCTAGTTATACATTTTCTCTGATACCATGACGAAAACTTGAGCTCTTATTACGATTACACATATATAAGCTACACGATCTGTAACGAATATTAAACCAGAATAATAAAAAAAGATCCTCTATACCTATTTATGCAGTAGTAGTAATCATATACGAGCATATAATAAATATTTGCTTGAGCATAAAATTATGATTTTATTTTGTTACATGTTTTATTTACAGATACGTCCATAAGCCAATGAAAATGTAATTTATCTTTGCTAAAATCGATCCTCTGCCAGGCGTATTACATTATACGATTTAATTAATATCTCATGAATATATGCGCTTTATATTAAAGACATGACAAAATAATCTGACGTATGCAATGTCTGTTGACTTAAGGCTGCAACGTTTTATAAAAGTAAATGTGTTTGAACATAATTTAGTTTGATATAAACCGTAATCCGTAGATCTATTCTATTCTATCATAAAATGCCGGTATTTAAGTTTATGGGCATTCAGTATATACAATACATGTAATAAAAGAGATGCAGCAAATACCGGTATAAGTCCTTGGATAGCAACATATTTTTATTGCCTTGCTGTAAGGTTCAGTTGAGGGGATGCAACCCAAAAATACTACTTTGATGTATACAGCGATAGTGAGACCGATCATCACTTATGCATCAGTAGCATGGAGCAAAAGAAATCTAATCTGGCCACCGCGACAATTAACCTCTCGAAAGTGCAAGTATTAGTATGCGTATGCATAACTGGGGCTATGAGAACCAACAGTAGCCACCGGGGTAGTATTGGTTCTTATTCCCCTTATCTTCATATTGTGATAGAGGGCGTGGCAAAAAGAATCACACTCAGAATGGTCAAGGAAGGAACGATAGGCATAGGCCTCAATCTCCTGAGGGTGATCAAATCTGGGACATGACCCGGGATAACATGTCAAAAAAGTCAGCTTTGAGAAAGAATTCACCACAAAGCTTAATAACAAGAGCGAGTGGGATCATAACACCATCTTAAAATTGAATAGAAATGCCATCAAATGGTACACTAATGGGTCCAGAACGGCACAAGGAACTGGAACAGGAATATATGGGTCTAGAACCAAGTACGTCAAAAGCTTGGAAAAATACTCAAGTATCTTCTAGGCAGCAGAAATACGCACTATTGAAAGATGCGGCCAGTTCAATATCGATAGAAATTATCGAAAGCAGGAGGTTATCATCATGTCTTCGGTTCCATGGTTCCATCATTCGGTTGATGATCTGGGAATGCCTAAGAAAATTAAACGGCCCAAGCAAAAGGAATAAAGTAATCCTCCTCTGGGTTCCGGGTCACACAAGAGTGGAAGGAAACAAGACAACAGATAGTATCGCAAAAAAGGGGTTGAAATACCAATGAACGAATGAAACACCCATGAGGCAATGTAAAATTCTTCTGGGAACCTATAACCAGCAGAGATTTACAGAATGCATCAACCTGAGTAAGACCAATGTTCGAATATTACCAAGAATACTTTCAGGCCATTGTAATCTGAAAGGACATCTGAGTAAACTTGGATTAGCAAAGGAATCTGAATGTAGATTTTGTGGGCAACAGTAGGAAATACCCATCAATCTTCTCTCAAAATGCGCAGCACTGTGCAATTCAAGGGCGTTGCACCTGGGAACATGTGAAATCGAAGAGGGAAACTTATCTAACTGAACATTCCTACAGCGAGACAATCCACATTACACTTTCCTGAAAGTAATAGATTGAAGGCTAGCAAAAAGAATAGGGACACAAAAATCGACTCTTAGATCGAAGTGTAACATCACTCTCCCCACATACATACATACATACACAAGGTTCAGTGCATTGCTGTGAATAAATATTGTTACTTCGTTTAGATCATAAGTATGCACCGGATTTTTGTATAGTAAAAACGACAACAAAAAAACCAATAGAAAACTAAAAGTGGGCAAAAACGAGGATTTAAAAACCTAAAACATGAAATAAACCTTTTTTATTATTCTGATAGGTATATTCAAATATTGTTTGCAAAGAATATTTGCTAACAATATTTGAATCGTAGCTAAAGAAACTAAAGCCTATGTGAACTTAGCCCAACACTTAAAAAGATCAATTTAGAAAAATAATGAATGGAAAATTATTTACATAACATAATGATGAAATTTTATGACTTTATAATACCGACATTGTTTCATGGCGTGATACATAATAATAAACAATATGGTAATATCTGTAATAAATAAGTAAAGCTTATAGAATAATAATATAAAATAAAAAGAATAAACGGACTGGACAAAACAATAGATTAAAATGTAAATCAGGCATTACGACACATCAAAAAGGAACACTATTGAAACAGCCATCTCAAGTTACAGATCTCTCTTTTCAAAATTCAAATCAAGGTTTTGCATATCTGTTTTCATAAACGTATTCATAAATTTAATAGTCTTGTGATACAATAAATGCGTATATCAAGATATGTCACAAACACGAACTAAATGAAAAAGCAAACAACGCAACAATCACACTGCCGTCGGTTCTCCACCGCAAGCAGGGTGAGAGCAATGAAGTAGGTCTTTAATTTCGTTTGAAATTTGGTTAGTTTTATAACTACCTGCGTATTTCCGTAAGCAGTATTTTAAAAGAAATTTTTCAACCTGCATAAGTCGGAGATATTGAAGTAAATTTTATTCTATATATATTTGGATAAGTAAAAAATGTTGAAGAAAATAACAAATGCACTATGTTAAATAAATATTTTTCTGTATTTTTGAAACCAAAATCACAAACTTACTTTCTCGGGCGCTCGATTCGACTCAGATAAATTATGACTCAATTGCTATCTATTTTGATCATATATAGAGAACATACGACTCTGAAAGAAGAGTTTGCGCCAGTATTTCGAAATTAAACAAAAAAGAAAAGATATTAAGTTGTCGCTAAAGAATGTCAGACTGCTTCGTTTTTGGTACTCAAAAGAATTTGAACGAAAACAACCATCGCATGAATGCCATTGCTTTCCTAAATGCTTTTCTTTGTAAAAATTAAAAATAAATGTTTAGACACACAGTGAATGGCTAATAAATTATAAAATCTTGTTACAGTGCGTGGGGCTATTTAAAACAGGATTATTTAGAGATAATGTGTTTTAATATACACGACAGTTTGTAATATTGTAGTTGCTATTTAAGTTAAAAATGAATTTGTTGTCCTATGTTGTGGAAATTCATCAGATCCACAGAGCATATGCTTGGAAATCAAATCCACGTGATCTCTGTATGTAACAAATCTTAAATAATGCGTAGGGAACGAATTAAGAATTCTGAACAATTCTAGCTGAAAAGTCATATTAGTTTGACAATTGATTTTTTAGAACGTTGGGTCACATACAACGTTGATTATTTTTATTTCTGCGTTTTCGTTAACGCTAAAACGAAAATTTTGATCATATTTTTGTTTATCCGTGCAAAGCAAATCTGTATAAACTTTAATTTTTAAGTATTACACATACCGCCTACCAAGTTGCATAAATAAGCGTGGGTAACTTCGCTTCGTTTTTAATTGTTGTTGTTTAATTTTTATTAATATGCTCTGTATATCAAACCAAAAATCATAAAATGTAAGATAAAACACCATGATAATACAATCAGCCATAGTATTCTTAGCGTAAATGTTTTTTTATCCTTACCTTTCAGCCTTTTATTTAAGTAACATCAATAATAATTTCTTATGGCAACTTCCTCACGGAGAGTATTCGACGTTCTTTTATAAACACATCAGGTGTACAATATATGTATGTAATATAGGTATACATAAAAAGAGATAGGAAGAAACAAGTTTTTATACCTAATAAGTCGTTACTTCCAAAATCCAATAAATATCATGTTTCAGAGCATTTTAATTGGCCACCTAGAATAATTTATAGCGTACCATTTAACTGGCGTACGCAAACGGTTTTGATAGGTTATATCGACTTATGGAACAAGTTTTGGCGAAAATAACGCCGCCCATATTTAAAATCCCTTGTAACGGCTTTATCCCAGAGAGCAGGCTACCTCAGTAATGCGAAATTCCATCACCGTTGGCATTTACCACTGCAAACGAACCGAGCTTGATCGTATCTGTCCAACAATGTCAATAGTTATTTCGATTCTGAATTCAGCTCGCGCTTTTGTCGTCTGTTCAATGTACATCGACTCTTACAGTGACCAAACGAATATAGAAATTATTTTCGATTGTATTACATTTCGTGAAAAGATTTAAGATATGCAATTAAATTCTTTACGATTTTCCTTAAAACTTGCTTTTACCAAGACTTTCGCATAAGTACACTCGAATAAAAAAATGATATAGTAACAACGAACTTTATAATTAGTAATGCTACAGTTACTAAGGTGTATATTTTTCACTGAATAGTAGTAAATAATATGATTGTAGTCTTTAACAGAATGAATGGAAAGGAATTTGTACTTCAGTATCTTTACATTATAGACATGGTATATTCCATTCAATATGAAATACATTTATGCTGTAGGTATGTTGGTTTATGTATGTTTGAATCTGATGCAAGTAAGATCGTGTCTATGTAAAATTTCATGTCTTCTTTTCAGAACACTGTTATGAGACAGTCGCTTCAATCAAAATATATGTTATACCTCATGTGAAAAAAATTGAAGCAGAAACGTAATGGTTTAGCAATATAAATATACCTCGATGAGTATAGCAATAAGGAAGTGGCTTTCTTTTTTTTTAAGAAAAATGCGTTGCTATGAAGGAGAACTTAAAAAAAAACAGTCTACTGAAATTCTGTATTTAACTTAATTTAGAGTCATTTAAAACAGGTTTCAAAACATAATAAAGGAGTCATTGTAAGTTAACCTGTATACGTGGTTACGTACTTCACGGGTAAATTTTGAATTTGTTAAAGAATAACTATTAAAATAAACCATACCAGATCGAAATGCTATATTAATAATTAGAATACTATAAACTGTATTTTATTTGTTAGTTCAAGCTAACCGGTATTTTTTTATTATTTTTTATATCTGCTCCAGGGGATCCATTCTTCGGGATGGTTATTTCGGTAACAATTCCTGTATTCCACACCATCTAAGATGAATAATGGTATCTGACCGTCAGTTATGGTTTTCCTTTCAAAAATATGTGTTTACCTGTTACTTTTAGTTTAAACGAGCATTCTTTCTGTGGCCACGAAGGTAGACAATTGTCACGTTCACTGTTCTAAGAATTTTACGCCACACATTGAGAAATATCCCAGTTCCACAAAAATTTTGTTTAAAAGTATCGATATATCGCATGTATAGTATATAAATCCATATTTATCTGAATGATCTTCGAAATTTTCCTACGAAATATCCTGAGAAGGATGCCGAGGCTCTGCATACGTCCAATTTTGATCCGAGAGAGTTCCTTACCCACCACACCTGTAATTTGAGCTGTCCATATGTAGTCCAGGTATTCATCGATGATCATCCCATCTAAAAATGAAAATGTTTTTTTTATTTTAACTAGTATATTAATTACATTTTTCATTTGCTACGTTTCATTTTGGGGTTAAGTTTATAAGAAGTGCCGTCTGCGCATCCCTGTTAGGAGTTTTAATTTATTAGATGTTGACATCAATCGACTCCTAATATGGTCTGTTATAGGATATTTTATATTTATCGATAATTTAGGTTTTAAATTACAGTTTCCTTAGTAAATTAGTTAGGCCGATGTTTGATAAATAACTATCAAGATTTACCATATAATTTCTAACATTTCTATAACCTAATTTATTAAAGATCCAGGCAAGCTTTAATACGTATTTTATTTTAAATATTTTTTTTTGTATATAGTATATAAATCCAACATGCTTAGGTACAGCAAGAGAAAAAAGTTTTCGCGTAGCTTGGTAGTAAAGAACTAACATTCGGCTGTCTCTATTGCCGCCAACCAAAAAAAAATACCTAAATTCTTTTATTTATTTTGTCTCAATTAAAGCCCGATATTTTACAATATATCCCCTAAAAATTCACGTCATATTTTCTTTACTACCAAGCTACGCGGAACTTTTTCTTTACTGTACCTGTGATCTTAGAGTCTCTAATTTAATAAAATAGATGATTATTTGATATTTAAATAAAGAAAATATGCTTGTATGTTTTCAATTGTTCTTTTATTGCACGATTTGTGTTGATTCACAACTACACATTCTAGTTACATTTTTCAACTGGTAAGCATCCGAGAAGGGCTTTGGGGGCGTTTTCATTAGCAAGCAGCTGAAGAGCTAATTTGAACTACCTTGGTGCTCCACAAGCCATTCAGCAGGTAAAAGGGTCATTGATCCCGGTACCCACTCACAATATCAGAGAGGTCGCTAGGTGAATTAAAATAGCTAAATCACTGTATTTTAATTTTATTGTAGAAAAAAAAAAATAATAATAAAGCAATAATACAGTTAGATATTTTTTAAAAACGATTCATATGCAAAGATAAAGAAACTTAGTTAGTAATATCTACAATTGGAATATTGAATTATCAAAAAAAAATATTTTCCCATTACAAATTATTAGCAAACTTGACAATTAATGTATTTATTAATTAACATTGTAAATTCACACCTCAATTTCAATTTAAATCTTTAGTTTTTGCTATATTATTTTAAGATATGAGAATACAAACACTGTTTAGTTGTCTTTCCAGAAAACAATATTCGTTTTTTTTTTTAACAGAAAATGGTATAACTACTGACGCCGCAATACTGAACAAATTTATCTTTTTTTTTTAATTGCCACAAATTAAAATAAATAAAAA
>RXPK01000145.1:682836-788426 GCA_004143645.1 Protaetia brevitarsis
TCATTTCATCCTCTAACTTATCACAAACGTTTGCTGCACTATAGCTCTGTAAAAAAAAACGTTTGGCAAAAGAGGTAATAGAAGTAAATAAAAATTTAAAATCAAAGAAGGACAAATAAACAGTAAAAAGCAGAAGTCAAATGTTAACGGAGTGGTAAATGGATATTTAATATTGTTAGGTTAAAATTGCGTTGTTGCATGTACTGTAGTAAACATTATGAAAGTTCTTATTTACGCATTACTCGGCTGTATTCTATTTCACTTCAACTAATTCATTGATACCTAATAAAATATGGACGTATGTATGTCTTATGCCCGTTTGCACCGTTTCGCACTAAAGCTTTGCTTAACTTAAGGGCTCCTTAATCATTAAGATTGGTTTAATTTTCAATTCATTGCACTGATGGAGCATTTAGGAAGGTTTAGTTAAAACAAGATGATATCGACAACCTCGCCTTTGTGTTGTACGTTTGATCTAAAGTGCTTGTGTCAATCGTGCCTTGTCGGTGTCATTCTAACCTCTAACCTGTCAAATTATAAAGTGGAAACGCGATCGGCAAATTTAACAGCCACGGAAAAGCAAGTTATAGTATCATTAATAAACAAAAATGAACATATAATAGAAAATTAAGAAAACCGACGATGTTACCAATAACGACAAAACAACAACTTGGCGAAACATTGCACAAGAATGAAATAGACAATCACCTAATTTTGTTGTAAGGTCAGTTGATTCACTGAAAAAGTTATTACAATCCAATAAAAGGAGCAAAAAAGAGGGCTGCTGATGAGAGAAGGGAAACGTACCAAACCGGAAGAGAAATCACACACAAAAGCATTAACATAAGTAAACCAAAAACGGTTCATAATTTTGAAAACCCATTTGATAGTGACCAATTTCCAGGGACTAGCCAGGGCTATACAGGTATATTGCAGAACATTGGAAATTTGTAAGAAAGAAAATGAAAACCCTTTCATTAAAAACATGGATTCCTCAGTAATCCTAGACCTAAACAGTCACGATAATAATATGGAAAATGTGGCTACGATTAAAGTTGGATTTGAATTTATAAAATTTATGTTCATACTGTGATAAACAAAATAAATTATCCTGCTGTCTATTATTACAATTTTATATTCTTTATTATTTTTTTTTCTCCTTTCTTTGGGTATTCCGGTTTTTTCTTATTAATTATACAAAGTTTTTTATGTTTCGGAATTATATTTATTCCATTTTTCCAAAATTTAACAATTTACGATTTTAAATTCAAAATAGTAATTATAAGGAAATATGTTTACAAACTTACATTTAGATATTCTCATATTTATCCACCTTTATATATAATAAATATAATTCCGAAACGTAAAAAACTTGGTATAATTAATAAGAAAAAACCGGAATACCCAAAGAAAGGGAAAAAAAATAATAATAATAAACACCGGTTAAATAATTTTGAAGAAATTTTATATTCTGATTATGTTTACTCTGTTATATTTTTCTGAAAATTAAAATATTTGTGTTTTATAGTTTCTTTAATTAACCTCTACAAATGATTGAAATATTCATAACCAAATACATCATCTTCATCTTTCTCAAAATAAAGCATATTTGCAAAAACAAAATATAGGATACAAAATTTCTAAATAAACCGCATATGCAAGATGTATGCCATAAAATATAAAACAATTGTAATACACGTCCGAAGATAAAATATATATTACGCAAGCGTATAACAACTGCATATGTGATATATCTGTACAACGTTATTTAAGGGGTCGCTAAACCTAGAATATCGACCGCTTAAGTTAAGTTACACTTTACGATATTTAAGGGATGCCTAACTTACGGTACAAACAAATTTTCAGATTTAAGTCGGGCTTTGTGTTAAGCTGTGCTTAAATGATGCGATGCAAACGGCTACTGTATTTGAGAAAATGAAAAAAAAAAAACACAAAATCATGTTTAATAAGCAAACATGATCTCCTTTTTGTGTATTTTTTTCTAGACGTTCACAATTCATTTTCTTTTTGCGAATCGAAAAAAACAGTTTCAAACAAAAACTTTCAACAAAAACTACATTATCTGATGCGTAGAATTCGGAATCTGCAAACAAAATGGGGTTCTCATTAGGATTCCAAAATTGTCCCCCCTCCCACTCTGTAAGGGGGTGAGGTGGGGGATCGAGTTCGGCACCATTCAGTCAGCCCCTACATTATAGAAAATCTTATTAAAGATCTTTTTTTTTGATTTGATGCAGTGTTTTAGAGACATTCCGTTGTCTCAAGATAAAAAAACTCACCCAGTATATCAAACATGCTCCAAAATTTTTGAAATTTATCTGTACTTTACCGGCCAGTTAATGACGTAACTACAAAGCATTCATGATTCATAGATCTCTATCACCACAGGAATAAATAACTTCATTCTATTGATTTGACATATTTTTTTTCTTTCAAACTCTTAAAATTAATAAAATATGGTTGTTTATAGTTTTTTCTTCTTTTTTTTAACACTGTTAAAATAGGCAACCCTTTTAAAAATTTAAAAAAATATAATGATTTTGGCACATCAAATTTGTAGTACAAAATTTTGGTGGTAATTTACTCAATGCGCGTCTAAAAAACCATAGAAATATAATTATGCTCCACGTTACTTTAGAGTACACACGTACATTATGCCCCCTGTATTGTTGAGAGATCTGCTCCTATACAGCTTGCCAGGTATTCGCACTCGCCATTTTCTTCATCAAGCTCTAATTACAAGCGGCTTTATAACTCCTAACTTTTCTTTTTACGCGCCCTTTATTTGCATTCATTCTGTTTAGGTAGTGTCAACTTCCTTCTCAGTGGTGTACTGCCTGCGAAAAGGCCGCCTTGTGGAGGACCGCTCATAATTAAAGGCGATTGACTCCTCCGAGACCATACACGAAGTGGTCAAGGTAATTAGGAACACGAGATAAAACTTTCCAATTCACTTAATTCCCACGTCCCCCTTTTCCAAGAGCAAAATAAGGACCGCCATATTGCGACAGAATTATAAGAAGCAGCAGGAATTTAATTTTCAGTAAGTTAACGGGACGGAGAGTGAGAGAGAAAGAGAAAAAAAGAAACTTATTACGTACGATTTCAGCAACAATATGGTTGCCCTAGAAATGACTGGCGCCATTCAAAGGTCGGATACGGGTTTTTCAATAGACGAATTTAATGTTTATATCAGAGAAGAGGCAATATCAAGTCTGTACGTTATACGCAAGGTAAGTTCTATATGTATACTTCCATACGAGTTCTTTATCATGTAAAAAGTAAATCACAGTAGATATGTATTGCGGTAGAAAGTCAGATCACATTACCGAATACTGGATGTTTTACTTAAAACTCCTGGGCTTAATATTTCCTAAGCGGGTGGATTTTCGTAAAAGACAGCTTTTAAAGAATACAAAGAGAGGGCTGGGTGTATGTAAAATGAAAATATTTGAAATACAAATTATGTTTTGTATTTCAAATTATATTTCACCATATCAGGTTCGTTTATATCTGTAGACATTGAAATATAATACATTAAATAGTAGTGCTATCTCGTATATGATTGCTTTCAGCTAATTTGTAATTGCTCAAGGTCTGCAATAGCACTTTTTTAGCGAGGTTTCAATACTATTTCTTTTGCACCAGTTCAATTTTAACATGATATCGAAAAGCAATTAAAAAATTAACCCGTGACAATGATGAATTGAATTGACAAGTTTAATCTGTCAAATATTTGTTCAAAACTGTCAATTTAAGGGTCGTTTTCCATAATACATACGATTGTTTAATTATAGTAAGTAAAACTAGTCTGATTAAAATTTATTTTTACAAGTTCAATTACGAGTCATATCCGCATCTAATCTTTTCTACTCAATGTACACTTCTCACTGGAAAAATCGGGACACCAGCAATCGTGAATTTTAAAATTTCTTGGGTGTAAATGCAGCTTTCAGAGGATATATGCACTTATCAAAGCCATAAATCACTTTTTTATGTGTATTATTGCGATCAAAGGTAAAGACTAAAAATTTAAACAGAAACATAAATATATATAGAGAAAAAGGTGTATACATTAAATAAACACATTGAAATTTCGGTGGCGGTGTTTCCTTAGAAATACCAAATACGGAAATATTAATGCAAAAAAAAAATACATAACATCTAAAAGGCCTCTTGAGTAGACGGCACCATTTTGGAATACACATATACGTATTTAACTTGTTTGATGTTATGTAGAGATAATTCTTTTTTTTAAGAAAACATATGGCGATGGGATTTTAAAATTATGTTACCTATTACTGTGATATTAGTTACTTTGTTTGATTTATGCCCGCAAGTAATACTTTAGCAATAGACAATATGTCAATCAGCCTCCTGAGTTTTTGAACAATGTAATTTTCACATTGATTAATTACACTATTATTGATGTATTCATTATTGTTGTTGTTTAGTATTTTTAAATATTGTATTACTACAAAATATTTTTCTATGTATTAAAAAATTACCAAAAACAGTGTAAGATTATTTACAAAATTTTTAAAGCAATTAATTTCGCAAAGAAATTATTTATTTTATTAACTCTCCGTTTATTGCATTTTCAAGAAATATATCTTAACTATCGTCTGTGCAATCCAATGTCGTTCTATTTTATTGAAATATAGCTAACACTTTTGGTCTGTAACACAGCTTCAGGGAGTAGCAAGAAAAAAGAAAATGTATCAAATTCCAAAATAAATATTTTACCACTAACTGAGATTGACGAACAATATGCTTTCTTACAATGCTCGTTATGTATTATAAATCCAATAATATTTAAATAATTGTTAATAAACCTGTGCTACGTAAAGACAGTTTGTAAAGAGACCAAGTGTTGGCCATATTTCAAGAACATAGATCAACGACGTTAGATTACACAGGCGATAGCTAAGATATATATCCTGAAAATACAATAAACGGAGGGTTAATAAAATAAATAATTTCTTTGTGAACTTAATTGCTTTAAGAATTTTATAAATAATCTTAAACCTGGTTTTGGTAATTTTTTTTTAATATAAGAAAATTTATAATAAAACAATATTTAAGAATATTAAACAAAAATAGTAATTAATGCATCAATAATAGTGTAGTCAATAAATCTATGAAAATCACATTATCCCAAAACTCAGGAGGCTGATTGACATATTGTCTGTTGCTAAAGTAATACTCGCGAGCATAAATCGAAGTAACTAACTAATATGAAAGCAGCACTAACAAGTAACATAGTATTAAATAATAAAATTCCATAACCATATTTTTCTTAAAAAGGAATTATCTATACATAACATCAAACAAGTTAAATACATATATATTTCTAAATGAAGCCGTCTATTCAAGAGTTCTTTTTGTTGCTATGTATTTTTTTTTCATTGGTATTTCTAAAGGAAACGCCGCCACCGAAACTCTGAGTTGTTTATTCTATACATAAACCTTTTTCTCTCCATATATTTATTTTTCTGTTTAAATTTCTAGTCGTTACCTTTGATCGCAGTAATATACATAATTAATCACTTAATTATGTATATTACTGCGATCAAAGGTAACGACTAGAAATTTAAACAGAAAAATAAATATATGCAACTTTCGAAGGACGTATTCACTTATCATAGCCATAAATCGCTATGATAAGTGAATACGTCCTTCGAAAGTTGCATTTACAATCAAGAAATTTTAAAATTCTGGATTGCCGGTGTCCCGATTTTTCCTGTGAAAAGTGTTACTTGGTGGCGTGCAATTTATAATAATAGTATTATATATAACTGATGCAGAGATGAAGAACAATTGTGGTGTGTTGTCAGGGCGAAAAGTGCAAAAAAACGCACATAGTTATCCGTAAAGGAATATATCAGGGGGATTCATTGAGTCCGTTATTGTTCTGCGTATCCTTGATGCCATTGTCAGTCATGTTATGGAAACATCCAGAATATAATGCCAGAAAGCCAAATGATAGAAAGTATAAACTTACACACCTCCTGTATATCTACGATTTGAGAATATACCCAAAAATGAACAAGAACAAAAACAGATGAAACCTAGACCTATTTGGGAATTGTCCAGAAGCACATGCACAACTCCAAACAAGTAAAGGAAATAATAGCTGCCAGATATAAATCGACGTTGCAAACCATTTGGAGCTCAGAGCTACCTGCAAAGAGCAAGATATTGGCAACCAACATGTTAGCGGTTCCGACGGTATCCCACACGTTCGGAGCTATAAAATGGAACGTGAATGAAATATTCCAGATCGATCGGGATACTAGAAAAATATTAACGAACAATAGAAATCATCGCCCGCATGTATCGGTGCCTAGAATTTACATGCCCAGGAACCAAGGTGGAAGAGGCCTCACCTGTTTAGAACACCTATATGACAGGATTGTTACATCGATGGCAGTCTGCATTTATCAGATCAGGGACCCTCTCCTCACTATAGTGTGTCAGAGGGAGGACGGTGGCCAGGAAGCGTTCCTTTATGAGACAGCCAGAAGAGCTTTCGCATCCTGTGGAATTGCCATTCACTTTAAGAAACAGACACCCGACAACATGGTATTGCTCACGCCTACGGAGATCCGTAAACAACTACAAACGGTTTTCCTCAATAAACATCTGCAGCAACACACCCAGAAACAACTACATTGGTCAGCCTTTCACCATGTGGAACAGCACGGTCTATCGCCGGCTATGACGTTTGCCTTTCTTGGGTCATCTAGTTTGTACTCCGAGATTGAGGGTATATACTGGCTGTGCAGGATGGAGTTTACCACACACTCTCCTTCCGAAAGCAAATCCTGAAAGAGGAGATTGATAGCCGATGTAGAGCGTGTAGGACTTCGGAAGAGACGGTAATGCACTTATTATCAGCGTGCCCGAAATACACGCCGTATTTGTATATTAATAGACATGACACGGCGCTCGCAAATGACGTAATATGACGTATGGAAAATGAAACTTTCTGGGCGGTTAGGAAAGAAATATCTTACATAATGTTGTTCATGATAGTATTCCTATCTAAGGTATCGTTGCTGGGCAGACATTCACAGACACAACACCATTGTATCATGTAAGCATTTACATTAGGGAAAAAAAGTATGTCTGCCAGGATATGTGTCTGCCACATCCAATATCTGCAGATATGAGCGAACGGTCAAGCAAGGCAAAACACGAAACCTTCTCGCTCTAACCTCCTTCACTTTCATGCCCAAAATTTTGCTTACTGAAACGCTATAGAGATACTAAAAGAGATGTCTCGTTAAAAAAAAACTCATAGCATATAATATCAATAAAGCGTAATATACAAAACTTTTAGGAATTTCTTGTTTAAGGTAACATCCACACCACACCAGACTCAATTTAATATATTATTCAGGTTCGTAAAAGTGAGCTCAAATATTTATATGCCAACAATCGTATCGTTCACTAACCATAATAAAAGTGCAGTCACACATATTCTTCGGCGATGTTTGATAACAATGTTACGACAATGTCTCTTATAGTTTAGTATCTTCTGCAATAAAATAGTTGGTTCGAATCGATTTGAGGCTCACAAAATGCTGATGATAAAAGAATTGCAAATTTAAACTTAGATATGTGACTGTGTTTGAGAATATTATTGTGCAGGAGAATGCTATAAATATAAAACCGGATAAAAACAAATTCTAAAACACATACAAAGTATTAAATGAAGATGCAACCTCACTATGGATTGATGTGGATTCTGCAAATATACAATATGTCTGAAAAGTTGGAAGCAAATAAACCCTAATGGTGCTGACGGGACGATTAATCAATCCATGGGAATGCATATCTCTCAACTAATCACTAAAACACAAAAAGAAAAAGTAAGAAAATTTTAGAAGTTATATGTATAAAGTGGGCCAATTTCGATGAGATTTTGAGGTTTAGGGTACTTCTAACATAGATATCCTAAATGTCCTGGGCTCGATTTCTGAGACAAGTTTAAATACAAAAACCGCTTTTTGAGCAGTTTTTAAGCTATAAGGTGATTTTTAAAAGTGTTTACGCCAGTTCATGATTTTTGTTTGTTTTATTCTTTATTTTGCATCTGCAAAAGGAGAACCCTTTTTCGTTTTATCGGAAATGTAGGCATTCGCTAGACTAGTTGTTAAGCTCTCGCGCAGAGTAGTAGTTATAGTTGGGTCGCCGTGTTAATAGTTGATAGTGCCTCGCCGCCTCTAGAATCTTCGCATTTTTCTCGCTTTATCCACGGCACTCCCTTTACCTTAAGTTCCTTTTTTTCCGCAGACAGACAAACGGGACACTTGGGGTAACTCGTTTTTTATTTTTTTATTATTCGCTTAGATTAAACCGCTACTCACATACAAAAAGTTTACATGTTTTAAAATTCGTCATAAATTTTTTATTACTAAAATTTTGAAGAGACTTTTCTAATTTTTTTTTAAAGCGAATCCACCAGTGAAAAATTTCAAATCGTTTTTAGTTTTTGGGACGTACACACAAACATTTTTCTTATGTGTAACATATGGAACATGCTATGTTTTTATTTCTTGTTTAAATATACACAAGCAAGGTTTTGATTATTAGTTTTTAATTATACCTATTTAACGATTTTTAAAATTATCACAGATGGCTGTGACGGAGGCGTATTATTAACACAAAAAGATTACATCAAGGAAGCCATGCCTATAAAATTGCCTTTAAAACTAAGGCCTTGCCCGAATTATATAGTATGTATGGCTATGTGTACTTATAAAGTCACGGGAACTTGTCCCACCAAGAATTCGGGTATTCGGACGATTCTCCTATTCAGTGTATACTTGAGGGTAGATTCCATGTGCAACCGATAGGTGCCCGTTTAAAGCCGTCATAGGTTATATTTTTGCATTTGGTTGACAGCTATATTAGATTAATTTAACAATTGTTAGGAACTGTCATGGATAATATTAACATTTATATCCAATGGAGATGTACTAGTTATACAGCATGAGGACGAAGTACATGATAATCAACCAAGGCCAAGAGATCAAGGAGGAGGAATTGAATTCAGAAATGCAATCTTACAAAGGCTTTGACTTAAGTTGTTCTATTTTTGATTTCTATGAATGTTGCAGCATCCAATAAAATATTTTTTTTTACTAATATCGCTTTATTAAACATAAATAAACAATATCCTAACAAAATAAATATTTTTCAGCAGAAATCAAATGTGAAAATAAATCTATTTCAAAAAGTAAGGAGGAGGAAAAGTATTTGTAAAAAAATATTTACACTGTTCCAGCAATTTTTTCTAATGCTGTTACCATACGTGCTAATAGTGCATTATCCTCTTCATCTCGTTCCTTCATGTATTTCAGTAAGGACTGCAGCTTAGATTCCTTCATCCGTTTAGAGCTTTTCTGTAAATTTTTCTTTTTGGTAACACGACCCATGCTTCAATAATTGTCAGTATTTTCTTTCTCGCTATATCGGTGATCATCTGCAGAGAACATATCTGGAGAGAGCTCTGATGACTCCGCCAATGTTGATATTTCCACATTTCAATTGTATTGTCAGATGAAAATATGCACGGTGGATTAATTATGTGCCTATCGCCTAAGTCATTGTAGTATCTCCGACCGACGCACTAATCGAAGCATTTGTTTCTGTTATAATTATAATTACAAATCAGATTACAAATGAACTGTTTTAACGGTTTTAACTACTGCAGCGGTAATTAGCAACTAACCGACGTTTGTTTATGAGCGAATTGACACATTAAAACAAAAATGAATGTAGCGGAAAATCTATCAAAATAGCAAAAACTTTTCATTGTGATATTGGTGTACCCGCAAGTATTCACACAAGTGCCTACATTTTCGTTTACTTGTTAGAAGTTCACATCAAGCATGCATTTTAGTTCGTATGGGTTCGGAGAGGCGTGGCTTATTGGTGGTGGGGTTTGTTGACTAGATTTTAGTCTATACTAGATACAGCAAATATGCGTACTCAGACATGGCCTAAGTTTTATCAGAGTGGGCAACAACAAGAAAAAAGCATTTTGCCATAATTGTTTTATTTTTAATTAAAGCTGTTCAAACTTGTTTCTTACATTCTTTTTCCTTTTTTATAATATGTAAAAAAATAAATATTAACAATTATATTTAGAAATGCCTAAAAGATATAAAAACAAATATTAAAGAAACACAAAAAAAAAATTTGAAGTCGATTTTGAAACTGCATGGCGACCATTTTGTTGAATGCATAATTGGCATCTCCTCTTAACACTGTTTTGAAAACGATTTTTTTAATTCTTCTTCTAAATTACTTATTAGTTTGGTGTCGATGTACCAGGTACTTAATCTATCTCAGGGTGTGAGATCGGGTGATCTAGATGACCAGTAAACTGGATCTCTATTTAGAATCCATTTAGCACCAGAAAGCTCATTCGACAACTTATTACACGGGTGTTGTGTGGTGAAACACCATCCTGATGAAAAAAAAAATTATTGCCTGTAAGGGCAAATTGTCAGTAAAATCTACCAGATGCTCATCTAAACTTTCACCATATCTTTGTGAATTCAGATTCCTTACTGTCAAATAAAAATGGTCCAATAACCCGACCTCTATAGAACCCAACACAAACTTTAAAACTTTATCTGTCCTAATTGACGTGCTCTGTTACTTTATGTTGATTTCCTTCATCCCAATAATAACAATGTTATTTATTAAAAATGCCTTCACCTCTTATTGTGGCCCTCATTTGTCCATATTACATTTGTGTCAAAATTGGAGTTTTCTTCGCATTTTCTTAAAAACTAACAACAAAATGCTTTTCTCGGTCCAAAATCCTGCTGTTGCAGTTGATCCTTCTCACTGTCGTCTATCTTCCCCAATACTTCATTCTATTGTTGCCGTGTAAGTGTTTGAAAAACGGTTTATTTCGACCAAAATTGTCAACTCTTCCAGTTCTTTGTCCGTCTTGAGATTTATATACGTTTTAAGTCTTGGTTTCTTGAACGAACGATATTATATTAGGTTTTGTTCTATTCTGCTAATTATTTTTACCGCAGCGTCTGTGATACAGCTATAAAGCTAATTGTTTATTTTTATTAGCCTCTATAAAGCACTTAAAGCGTATCATATTTTTCAAAATGTTGTAACATTTTTACAAAACTTTTCACTTGATAATGACAAGGTATTTGTTCCCATGATATTGTTATATACCTAATAGAATTTCATAAAATTCTAGTAAGCTAGTTGGGTAGAACACCTGCATACAAAAGTGTAAGCAAACACACAAGCAAAAATCATAATACGATTGAACATTGACTTCATTAAATGGGATATTGCGTCCTAGAATGTTTCCTGCCACACCGAAACAAACTCCTAATGACAAATAATTTCATTATCTACAATTATACAATCAAGGAAATTTTAGGAAGCGCTTCTTTTGAAAAGGTATTCTTAAAAAAAAAAGAACTAATTTTCTTTGTTATACAACCAGTTCCTATCATCCAATATACTAACATTGGTACAATTTGAAATTCATTAACCTAGTTCTGGGATAATTCCAAAACTCATAGGCAAACTTTACTTACCCATATTTATGCAAATCCATATTTAAGCATTCAATTAAATGTCGATTCTATATATAAACTATTAATGAATTCTCATTACTGTCATACATTTGTGTGTAGGTGTTACAATATCCGGTGCTTTTTTGCGTCGTTTGCCAACTGGAATAGTTTCCCGGGAAAGGTATAGCCACCGCTTTACTTTATAATTAATCCGGAAAGTGTATTTGACCGGTGCGCGGTTCACAACAGGCGTAATCCTATTATTCCTTCTACAAATATTTGTTACCTACAGTTAAATGTAGATATTTCCGAAACCTACTAGAATAAATTACTCCAAGTTACGTGTTACTCTAAAAGAAACTAAAATATTATTCCAACATTCATTACGGTGTTGAATATTAGGGATTGATGTTATGATTAATATAGATAGTGAAATAAATGCTAGAAATGTTAAATTAAAAATATTTCAAATTAAGATGACACTATAAAAGTAGAACCGACGTTAAAATGCTTCGTTTGGATTTAAAGAGAAATCTTACATTCGATTTAGATTAGATTGATTTTATTATGCAATAAAATATAAATGTAAACGTAAATATAAATACAACTAGGAATAAAAAATAAAAAATAAGGGTTGCTAAAATTTCAGCAACGTACAAGAGTGGCTTGGACGCTTCTTATACAACGAATTTTGCGATTTTGGGCGAAAAAGGCATTATCTGCCAGAGATGAATCCTAGAATATAGTTTCGTAAGTTATACCTGGTCAAAATAAGTAAGTGCATATCCAAGTCTCTCCATTGGATGGCACCAGAAGTGTCAGTTACCATACGAGAAAAGAAGTTAGGTGACTTATTCAACTAGATACTTAGTAGATTAATACAGCTTCGATCCCTCGACAACTCGCCATTTAGCTGAGTATCAACTTTAGAATCAATTCTGGATTCTGTAGTATAAAAGACCCTCATTCATTCACGGTCACGGGTCTGTACAGGTCTGTATTGGTTCCACAAACCACAGCACTAGTATCATCCGTCTATAAAAAGAAAGCAAATTAATAAATTTGACAATGTCATTAATAAAAGGAGTATCGGGCCCAGAACCGGGCTCTGCAGCTGACGGTATGTCAGTAAAATGGAGGAATAGAAATTTTGCCAGCATTTTTCCATTTAAAGAAGGATACTTTCGCATATATTTTTTATAGGAGCCGTCTGGCCTGAAGTCGCCGGAAACACTGTAACCTCTCGGTTTTTTTGTATTTGGTTTCCCATTTCATTTACCAATTAAATTATATCCCTTATCCAGTATCTTAGTACCCTGCATCACCTTGTACTTGTACTTGATCGAAATAATCTTCTGAGCTCATTTTTTACTTGCCAAAAATTGCTTGTATTTCTGCGCCCAGAGCCTCACATTCTCACGGAATATTGTAAACGTTCTCTGTCATCTCATTACACAGTCTGCAGTTGGTATCTCTAGTATTGATCCCAATTTTCTGTAGGTGTCCTTGCAATGCAGTGGCCTATAAGGAGACTTGTCACTGCAGCTTAATTTAAGGAATGCGTTTGGCATACTTAAGTCGATCAGTCAATAACAATAAAAAAGCACTTATTCGGAATGGAGATAAACACAACTATAAAACAAGAATACGAGAAGAAGTGTCACATCATCGTTAGACGCATACCCAGAAGGGAATGAACTATTAAGGAGCAAAGTTTATAACAAAATACCAATAACTCCAAGGATATGTCTCCCTTTAAACTCAAGACTATATAGTGAAAAAAATACTCAAGGATAGATTTATATATTATTTAAAAAAATTGCTAATATGGAAGTCACCCTGAAACTACAAAAAATTTCAGCCTTTCTATATTGGCAGCTAGAGTTTACAGAAAGACTCTACTCCGATAAGCTATTGAGAAGTGCCCTTAAAGCTATCGGGCTGAAATTAAAGCAAAATTAAAGCAAATGAGTACTACTGTCACGCATACCGAAGTACCGAAAATTAGCTCAATCGATGCTATTCGAGATATTAGCATAAGGATGGAAAAATTCAATATTTTTTTCTCTGGAATTACTTAAGCTATCGCATTTAGAAAAATATGTAAGTAAACACTGATTGTGGCCATTCTATAAAAAAACAAAGACCAATTCCGTTCACTCAATTCAAAGTTATCATTATTTTTCCTTTTTGAGGAGTGGTTTTTTTTTTTAGTTCAGTGTGCCAACTTGATTTTTTGTTATATAGTAATGTATGTATTTGGGTTCCTTATATATATCTTTAAGTCCCTGATGTGTGGTAGAACATACAAATAAAAAAAAATAAAAATAAAAGAGGAAAATCATCGATTGGTTTCAGAATTATTCATGTGTTATACATTTCAGCCCTAGTAGTTATGAAAGCACCGAGGTATAAGCAATAATTTTGTAAGAATAAATAGTATATTATTATACATATAATATATTATCTCTTTTTAGAAGAAATAGGAATGAAATTAAATATAGCCAAAACAAAAGTGATGGTAATAAGTGAAGAAAAGGAGAACATCAATATACACATAAATGGAGAAAAAATTGAACAGATACAAAAGATTGAATACCTAGGAGTAACGATAGAAAATACGGGACAACATAAAGTAGAAGTGAACACACGCATTGAAAAGGCAATGAAGACTTATTACGCTTTAAGTAAAACCTTCATAAATAAAAAAGGTATTCCAGAAAAACCAAAAATTGATGTGAATACTATATATAAACCAATCCTTACGTTTGCTGTGGAATCATGGACATTACGTCGGCGCAGCAAGAGTAAGTTGCAGGCGGCAGAAAGCGGTACTTAAGAGGCGTGAAGAGATTGACAAGACAGACAAGGTTAGAAAACGAACAAATAAGAAAAGACTTGGTGTCGAGTCAATGTTAGAATTTATAGAGCGTAGGCAGTTGAGTTGGTGGGGACACTTGCAAAGAATGGACAACAGAAGACCAGTTTAAAAGATATGGGAAGCAAGAATACGGATAAGAAGAAAGAGAGGAAGGTCGAAAGAAACAAGGGACAGCACAGTAGGAAAAATCTTAGACAGGAAAGGAAAATCATGGACAGAAGCAAGATATATGGCGCAAAACAAGAAACTGTGGTGCAAATTTGTACATGAAATATAATAGTTAATCCCGACACTTATGGTAGAAGGGAATTTGATTATATATATTATCTCTTGTTACATTTACGATTAATATATATATATATATATATATATGTAATAAATATAAAATTATATTTAGTTCCGTACACGAAGTTCAAAGTTTCCTTTTGGGGGTGGTTTTTTTGATGGAATGCCTGCATTTGAGTTTACTATATATTTTTTTTCACTTTTTTCCAAATAAATTCTCTTACATTCAGAGATTTTATTTTTTATTTGCATGTTCTACCTCACAGAAAAAACTGAAAGGAACATATAGTAAACCTAAATAATAAATAAGTCTAATTTAACAAAAAGCCAAGTTGGCACCTTAAACCAAACTCAAAAAAGACTATCCCTCAAAAGGGGAAAATGATAACTTTGAACTGAATGAACGGAGTTAGTCCTTAATTTTTTATAGGATGCCCATAATCAGCGTTTACTTACATAATTTTTTGAACGTGATAGCTTAAGTAATTTCTGAGAAAAAATATTGAATTTTTCCGCCCTTATACTAATATCTCGAATGGGGTGGCATCGATTGGGCCAATTTTGGCATTTACAGTATGTGTGACAGTGGTACCCATTTGCTTTAATTTCAGCCCGATAGCTTTAGGAGCACTTTTCAATAGCTTATCCGAGTAGAGCCTTTATGCTTAAATGTTATTGGTTTTACAACATCGCTGAATGTTTTTCCTCTCTTTCGCTCTTCCATATATTCTTCTTAACTGTTTCTTAGCTCCTTCTTGAATTAACTACTTTCTTTTTGCCTTTCTTTTTCTACCGCGTTTATTTCTTTTACGGCTTGTTTTAGCCCATTAACTTTCCATGCAAATTTTGCTGAAATCGTTCAACATCTGCTTTCTCTTCCTTTCCACAGGTTATTTTATAAATTAGTAAATATCACATACCCAACTGTATATATATATATAATTATTACTAGTCTACCCCTTATTGGGCGCCAAAATGATGCTATGTTTTCAACATTATAAATAAAAGGGACAAATAATGTATGATAGCAGCTGCATTAAGCAGACAACAAACTAATGTAGAAAGTTATTAAGCTAATGAATGTAAACTATAATTCAAAGAGGCATATATATAGCAATTATTTTTACTTCTAGCTATCGTGTTCTTGCCACACATTTTACAATATTTTTTTAGAGGTTCATAGAGTTGTCGATCGCCCTGAAATTGGCATTATTTTTTTCGGAATTATTTGAGTAATTTAATAAGAGCAGGGTGTCCTACGCCACTGGATTATTCGATTTTTTGAACTTCTAGTAGAAATTTGAATTTGAAAAAACCCACTGCGATCTGTTTAAAAGTTTTCAAGTTTATAGCACTTTCAGTATGCAGGTTGTTGATATCAACTCTCCCATTATAAACAGAATGAACGTGGTATTTTTTACTGCAGGATTGAATGCATCGATTGGAATATGTATTAGAGTTTGGAATACTTATTCTTGAGAGTTTTTACAACATTAGCATTTCTTACCTTTCGTTTCGAATAAATAACATATTTTTCCCTAAAAAAACAGGTTTCAATGTTAACGCAACATCTGAATTTGAACAAAGCGTAACTCAACGAGCACAACTGTGAACAAAAGGCTCCCACGATAAATAAGTATCCACGTGGCAATCCAAAAATTTTGCATGTGTTACCACATGAATCATTTTACCATGTTAATGAACTAATGGTGATCTCTCAGTTTGCGCCTTATAGTTGTAAAAAGTTTTAGAAACATTAATATTTAAATTAATTACGATTTTACCACGAAGACATATTACTAGCGTAAATAGAAGCGTGTCAGACACATCCTTATCATTACCACCCCATACTATTACTGTAATTACTGGTAATTACTAGAAAAAAAATGTAGATCATTGATTAATATAACGAATAAAAGAGGACCCGAGACAGATTCCTGCGGCACACCTTGTAACTAGACATCTAACTGACACAAGCTGGGGACGGAAATTCAAGGTCGATGCTATCCTCTGCGAACAACGTCTTCTTGTACCATAGAGTGATAATTTATGGAGCAAGAGCTCATGATCTAAAATGCATGAGCTAAATCAAAACCAGACCCCCACTGTCAAGAAAATTGTAAATGTGGGCTAACGCCACAACAAGAGCTTTTTGAGTAGATTTAAAATTAACAAATTCAAGTTGGTTCAGGGCTTAATGTTCCGAATTTATTCACAGAAAGAAAATTAGTTATTCAAATATTTTTAAAAAAGATGACAAAATAGATATTGGTCTATAATTTGACATAAGATATTTATCCCCCTTTTTGTAAACCGGTATTAGCTTAGCTATCTCCAGCAGTGCTGAAGAAACACCATGTAGAAATGACCGATTAACCATAAATGATAATGACATTGAAGCAAACTCAGCAGCGTATCCCAGAATAAAATTTATTTCAATACTCATACTTTAAATGGCTTAGCGTATTTAAATAATGGATTCTAATTCATTAGTCACCTAGTAGATCCTCTAATATTCATCATAAAATTATTATGTAATAAATACGTATTCTTTCCCACAGGACGCGGATTATTCTCAACACGACGGTGTCTTTATTCGCACAACTTTTCCCTGGATCCTAAGGCCGTCGTCTGAATTCCAATTCGTGTGGGAGAGTTTCTACGTTGTTCTAGTCAGTCTCGTGGCCGTATTTTACCCATGGCAAACCATGCGTAACGCCAAATACGGCAAGATGTCTTACATATTTATGTGTTTCGTTTGCTTTACCTACACCGTCGACTACATTATGCATACGTGCACTGCAGTGGAAGATGATAAAGGTACACCCGTTATCCGTAAAGCGATTTACTAGACGGGTACTCGTCTTTTTGTTAATACGCTTGAATTTCTGCTTCAGGTGTTTGCACGAAATTTTCGGATTTGGTAGCGAATAAGTGTTCGAAGGTCGGCTTCATTTTCGACCTGTTGGCGCTGATACCGCTGGAATTCGTGCCGATATTCAGATTTTTGCGTTTAAATAGGATCTTAATGACTTATAGGGTAAAGTATAATGTTTATTCTGTGCTGTTGGTAATGAAGTATCATCTGTAGTTGTTATAAGAGACGAGTTGTCGCAATGTGTAAAAGCAAAAGAAAATTGCCCGTAATACGCCTTAATTTGTTGTATAAATAAGGTCGTGGATTGTGTGGAATTTATTCTTATTTCGTAGCATACACCAAAAGTAGGGTTGTGGAATCAAAAAACGCGTACACTTGAAATTTTCCTATGTAAATATGGCTTTGTTTTTATAAATCTTACAGCTCATTTTAAATGTCAAGTTTTATGTGTCAAATTTTAAAACTCATAATGCTGCAATTAAATTATGCCGAAAAAAAAAACAAGTAAATAAGTAATGTTTATTATATTAATTAAATAATTAAGAAATATAAGAAAATTAATCAAAACAAATTGCTCTAAGGCCAGTTTTACATTATACCGAATTTGGTATAAAATTTTGTATTAAATGCTCTGCTCCGATAAGCCAATGAAAAGTGCCCCTAAAGTTATCGGGCTGAAATTAAAGCAAATGAGTACTACTGTCACACATACTATAAATACCAAAAATTAGCTCAATCGATGCCACCCCATTCGAGATATTAGCATAAGGGTGGTAAAATTCAATATTTTTTCTCTCAGGAATTACTTAAGCTATCACGTTCAAAAAAAATATGTAAGTGAACACTGATTATGGGCATTCTATAAAAAATCAAGAACTAATTCCCTCCATTCAGTTCAAAGTTATTATTATTTTCCCCTTTTTAGGGGTGGTTTTTTTGAGTTTGGTTTAAGGTGCCAACTTAGCTTTTTG
The DNA here is from genome assembly GCA_004143645.1 of Protaetia brevitarsis. NCBI lineage: Eukaryota > Metazoa > Arthropoda > Insecta > Coleoptera > Scarabaeidae > Protaetia > Protaetia brevitarsis. Next base: position 701,446 of record RXPK01000145.1, read on the forward strand.
TTATATTAGATCATATGCGTTTAGGTTTATTGTATATTTTTTTCAGTTTTTTCTATGTGGTAGAACATGTAAATAAAAAATCAAATCTCTTTGAATGATTTTAGTAGGAGGAATTTGTTATTGGTTATTTTAGGGTTAAAATAATTATTTATCGATTAATTTCAGGATTATTTGTATAAATGTTTCAGCCCTATTAGTTATAAAAGCACCGAAATATACAAAACAATATGTAACAATAAAATAACATTTAATTCCGTACACGCAGTTCAAAGTTGTTATTATTTTCCCTTTTTGAGGGGTGATTTTTTTTGAGTTGCGTTTAAGGTGCCAATTTGACTTTTTATTATATGTGCATGAGTATATAATTATATTTGGGTTTATTATATATTTCGTCAAGTTCTTTCAATGAAGTAATACAATAAAAAATAAAACCTCTTTGATCTTAGCAGCAGCATTGGATTATTGATTATTTTAAGGATAAAATTCAAATTATTCATCGATCGGATTCAGGGTTATTTACATGTATGTACATTTCAGCCCTAGTATCTATAAAAGCATCGACATATAAAATAGAATATTGTAACAATAAAATAATATTTAATTCTGCACACGCTGTTCGAAGTTATTTTGTCCTTTTGGGGGATGCTTTTTCAAGGTGGAATTAACAATTCGACTTGATTTTTTTTACCTATAAATCTATGCGTTTTGGTACAATATATACGTTTTTATATGATATAACATATTAACATAAATCAATCAAATCTCTGCTAGATATTTATTGTTCTAATAACAACATAATTCTATCCACATTTGTTATTGCAACAAGCTATGTATTTATAGTTGTTATGATTTTCTTAATGTTGAATAGAACCGCTGTTCGTATTTTACTTTTGTTCTAACTGCCAAATAGATATATACATTTATTATACATATTTCTTTAATCAATGTTCTGAGACGTGCATAATTTGTTTTAATATGACAATTATTTGATTGTGAGAGTTTGGAGACTGTTATTTAATGTAATTTCTTTATGTAGAATAAACAGCAGTGCTGTAGAAAGTAAGTTAAAATATGTTCTCACATAAGTGTATTAATCGCGGTGGTTTGCTAATAAAAATATCTGGAAGAAAAAACTTAAACAAATAAATAAACGATGAAGATGATAAATACTTATTTGGAGCTATTCATTCTTCCCAGAAGAATCAGTGAAGGTTGCAAATCAAGAGCATACTTCTCAGTTCATATGACATCACTTGTAAAGAATTTATTAGGAAAAAAGTATATAGTAAATCCAAATGCAGGCATTACTATACAGCAGAAAGTCAAGTTGGAACCTTAAATTCAAAAAACCACCCCCCAAAGGGAACTTTGACCTTCGTGTACGGAGCTAAATATTATTTTATATTGACTATGAATACATATATGTTAATAATAAATGTAACAACAGATAATATATTATATAATAATATACTACTTCTTATTATTTATTCTTACAGCTATATCTTTTAGCTCAGTGTTTTCATAACTACTAGGGCTGAAGTGTACAAGATATAAATAATCCTGAAACTGCTCGATGATTTTCCGTTTTTATTTGCATGTTCTACCATACAGAAAGAACTTAAAAAAATATATAATGAACCCAAATACATACATTACTATACAACAAAAAATCAGATTGACACATTAAACTCAACTCAAAAAAAAAACCGCCCTTCAAAAAGGAAAAATAACAATAACTTTCAACTGCATGTACGGAAATAAATATTATTTTGTTGTTATAATTTTCTCTATTATATTTCGATGCTTTTATAACTACTAGAGCTGAAAGATACATACAGATAATCAAAAAAATACAAAAAATTGATGGATGAATAATTGTTTTAACCCTAAAATAAAGAATAACAAGTTGTTCTTACTAAGATCATTCAAAGAGATTTGATTTTTTATTTACATGTTCTACCACACAGAAAAAACTGAAAAAAATATATAATAAACCTAATGCATACGGTCTAATATAACAAAAAGCCAAGTTGGCACCTTGAACCAAACTAAAAAAACCACCCCTGAAAAGGGGAAAATAATAATAACTTTGAACTGAATAGAGGGAATTAGTTCTTGATTTTTTATAGAATGCCCATAATTAGTATTTACTTACATATTTTTTTTGAACGTGATAGCTTAAGTAATTCCTGAGAAAAAAAATATTGAATTTTTCCACCCTTATGTTAATATCTCGAATGGGGTGGCATCGATTGAGCTAATTTTTGGTATTTATAGTATGTGACAGTAGTACTCCTTTGCTTTAATTTTAACCCGATAGCTTTAGGGGCACTTTTTAATGGCTTATCGAAGCAGAGCCTTTAGTTTTGAATTTAAAAGAAAATTTATTTACGTGTCATACACAAAAAAAATTATGTGTAAAAGTTAGTATCAAATATTTAGAAGTTAATGGACATGCTTGTTTGATATTTAAAGTAAAAGATTTAGTACCAAAATTTTGTAAGTTGATTAATATTCCCTCAAATAGCTGATCAAGAAGTATTGCTGTTATGGCTATCATCTTTAAATTCAACTGTAACAGTTCCGTAAAATATGATGTAAAAATTGGATAACTATGCGACCTGAATAAAGAGGCATTCTAAATTTATTAAATTCCGGATTAAGAACTGACGATCCATTGTCGAAGTTTTTATTTAAACTGTCTGTCAATTGCCGAACGATTCGATAAACTTTGGCAATTTCCTCATTGTCTAGGTTGTTTTGACGGACATGAGTAGCACCTGTATCTGACAGATTTTACTCTTTAATTATAAAGGCACAAATAGTCTAATAGTACTTGGACTTTCAGATGGTGACAATAAGCTTATCCATAGTGCTCTACTAAAAACTTAACCTACATCGATATAGATGAAGTTGCTGAGCAAAATGTTGAAACCTTGGTGAGGTACAACAACCAAGTGGCCATAGATCTGCCAATTTTTCAACACAAGTTAGGGATAAAATATAATTCTAAAAATAAAATTCAATGTTTTGTATGTACCTATCTATTTTTATAGATTTTAAAACTGTCTATGTTTAACAAATTGTTATACAATCAATCAATTTTATCTTTATCTGCGATAATTTTGAATACTCAATCAACAATTCAACCTGTTGACATGACCACAGCATTATTCTAAAATGGATGGTGATACAGCTATACGATAAAGAACAGAACTTCTTTATGCTTTGACTCAACTACAAACTATACCGTGTATTTTTGCGTTGCCTATGTCAACCTAAAGTGAGTGATTTTTATAGCACGAGAAACACCGAGCTATCCCACTGGACTTAATTAACAATTCACGCATTGCGCACGTACTTTTCGTATGTAAATTTAATGAGAAAATGGAACGGGTTCTAAATATTTAGTGCAAAATTTCGTACGAAATTTACAAATAATTTTTTCTGTATGATACCCTTCGAAATAATTAATAGCAAATTTATATCAAAGTTTCATAGTAAATTAAGGATAATGCAAAACCGGCCTAAGAATATAAGCAGAAAATAATTCTAAATTGGGTAATAACTAAAAATAAAACGTGATCTAATTAATAGCACAAAATAAATTAATTCAAAAGCACTTTAGTTGTAAAAAGTAATCATAAATTTTAAAAACCCATCCTAAATAAAAGAAAAAATATAAAAATAATTCTAAAAACTGCAGAAATTCAAAAAATCATAAATAAAATTAAACTAAAACTCCTTTATTGTATAGCTACATTTACTTAAAAAGTATTTTTGGACATTTGCTCAAAAAGCTTTAAAATTTCCGTAAAAATATAGATTACAGCTTTCTATTTAAATGTTAAACTTCTTCTTTAATGATTTCAATTAGTTTGACCATCGACCTGATGTAGTATAAAATTATTGTAGCAATATATAATTTGTAAAATATCAGAACTAACTCACAAAACACTGATTTAGAAAATTAAAATATTACAAAACGTAGCCTAAAGAGTTGTACGCATTTTTTTAATTTCCGCAACAGTAAACATGTGGTCATTAAAAGATACGATGAAGACGCAAACATGTGTATACTTCTCTAAATAATTGGACTGAATCGCGCGAAGGATGGCTACAGCATTTATTGCTCGGAATGTTTCTCTCAGGACAGAGGGATGCTTTTCATTTGGTTATTCGCCATAAAACCGTAGCTCGGCAAAATTTATTTAAGTGAGAAGAGTGTTCGTGGAATATTCGGAAGTTCTTGCCGTTAGTCGTCAGTCAATGTACGTTTGATAATATTATAGTTAATGGATGGATGGTTTTAGGTTTCAAGCTAGTTTTACGCGTTGTAAAGTAAGTTGCAGTAATTGAAGCGTGTGAAGGTGTGTTTATATAACAAATACGTGAAATAGTTTTTAGTCTTTTGGCTTTGATATAAATCTGGACAGGGAAGAAGCAATTGATAAATTTCCCAACATTAGAGTGTTAGTGTACTCACAGCAACTATAATTCATAAAGACAAGTTAAAAACCCTCTAACAATAAGTGAAGCACAAATGGTGCCAACTAAACAGAGTTCTATATGGCAAGAATATATATCTGTCCAATATAACTGCTTAATCTAAGTGACGCGTCGATGCTTTTAGCAGCGCGCTTCTAGAATCATTCATCATTAACTTTAAAAATATTATTATCAAGTAGATTTACAAATTGAATTATTTCTCTTTAAATTGCTTGTTTGGAAGTTAAAGTGTAACCTTTTGAGATTATATTTATTGCATCGTCTTTTTCACATACTTCTACTTTTCTGAATGTGGGTAATTATCATTAGATATATGTTTTTGATTTCCCGAGTTGCTATTTTATTCATTAATGTTATTTTTTGTTATATTGTTTCAATGAACTTTTGGTTTTCTTAGTTATTGCTATACTATTTATTTGGATATTTAGAGTATTTATCTAATTTACCCATTTATTTTGAGCATTACTTTATTGTTAGAATTTTGTTCTTGTTAAATTAAAGCCATTGTTGTAAGAAATAAAACAAAAATGATCCTATCTGGCAATACTCTGTAATGCAAATTAGTAGCTACCGATTCCAAGCCTATTAAAAATTCTCAAGCTGTAAAAGGTAGTTAAAACTGTGCAATATAAAATACAGTGTCCAGCGTAAGATGCAACGGCTTCTAGCCAATTTATTATTGTCTTTTTGAAAAAAATGTTTCAAATAAATGTTGCCTCGAATCATATTCTTACCCATATAAAATCGAAAAAAAATTAAATTTTACTTCCACTTAAGTAAAAATTGCTATACCATTCAATTTAAAAAAATCAATTTATCCATAATTTTTGAATTTAAAAAATTACAGATCCTTATTTAATAACGCTGTAATTTAAACGGGACAATTTTAAAATAAAAGACGTGTGCTGTTTCACGGTTAAGCGAAAACTGAAAGCCGCATCTTTCTAACTTTCGTATTTTCTGAGATATTTTCAAACACCTAAGACACTGCAAATGTCATTTTTTTTAAAGAAGGTCACGTAATTCGGAAACAACAAAGGTATAATAATATACAGAGTGTTCCGTTTAAAATAATAAAGCTAGTATCTACTTCCGCTGCAACCGGAAGTCCGCCATTACTGTAACTAATTTTAACATGTGTGGAATATGATTCGATGCAACATTTTTTCAAAAAGACAATTGTAAATCTGCTAGGGACCGTTGCATCTTAGGCTGGACACCCGGTATATAGCTAGATTTGCGTCTACACCTTTTTGAATTTATAGAGTAATTGCTTAACTTAATCTCTTCTTGAGTAGCTTCTAGTTCAATTTATTACAGTTTCGTGACAGCTGCATTTTTGTAGAGAAACCAATGTTGGCTTTTCTTTGATGGATATTGGTTGTGAGGACAATCCCTTCTGTCAAGAACAATAAATGCTGTACAGCCTTTGTAAGTGATTAACTACATACGTTACTAACATGACAAAAAGCTACAATAATTGGCGGTTGCAAGAACATTTTCGACAATATGTCGAAATATAACATTGTTCGTGTGCTGAAGGAAACCTTGTTCTAACAACTTGTTCAGTTGTCTTGTTATTGAAATTATTCTTTATAAGATTTTGTTTTAGGTGGTTCTGTATATTAGAAGAATAGAGAATAGTTTCAAAGTGAATGTTGCCATAGTAAGATGTTCAAAATACGTCATTTACTTGTTGTACATCGCTTATTGTACTGCAGTGATTTATTATATGTCTGCTTGTTATAGTGAGTAAGTATATGCTATACCGTAGTCGACAAATTTTAATTTACTATGCGTAAAGAGACCTTGCGATATTTTAATTTTCAATTTCGAGGAAACACATCAGATATGCACAATCCAAAAGTTGTTTGGTTAAAAACATCACAAAACAGAATCAAATACTATAAAACTTAAATACTTTTATGAATGGCAAACGCAAACAATTCAAATCAATTAAACTAAAAGACCGGTACTAAGATACTAAGGTTTTCAATGTCCGTTCTAAAATTGATGGAGTCAACAAATTTATTAATGTAACGCATTTCTAAAAAAAAAAAACTTTTTTTTTTTGTATTGGGGTCCAGTAACCAAAACTTTAAGGTTGTCAAAGTCAAAAGTATGACCAATTTTATTACAATGAATGCTAAAGGCTGTACTTTTGAATTCATTACGTACGTTACCTTTATGGGCATTAATCCATTCTGTTTTGTGATGTTTTTAATCAAACCACTTTTTGCTTGAGCGCATCTGTCGTGACTCGTGGAATAATTTTAATACTTGTGTATATCCTCCTGCACGAAATGCAGATTGAAATAGTGATAAAAAAGTGATAAAACTTTGATATTTCAACGTCTACGCTATGAGGAAATAATTAATCGCTTTTCCTGGTCTTTAATGTTTGTTGGAGTCAATATTGGCGATCATTTTAAGTTTTATAGCCAATAATATATGCATGATGCTATATCAGTTACTGTGGCTATTTTAAAACTGTTTACGCGATATATTAAACTGGACGACCAAGTGTGCAAGGGAAATCAAAATATCCTAAAGTCTGCCCTGTCTGCGAAAACAATACAACCAAATTTTAAATACACTCATTGTCAGTGACATTAGAAGTATTACACTTAGAAGGAATAATTTGTTCAACTTGATATTTGGCATCAGAATGACTATATTTAAAGCAAGCCATGATAAGAATGTGAACTTCTTTATCTTGGATAATTTTTTTTGCGAAATATCTCTTATTTCATTGTGAAGAAATATGTTTATGAGAGCTAACTAGCACAGAAATGTTTAGTTATTGGGCGTCCGTCTACGAGTGTTAAGTAACAAAATGCCTAAATTTCGAAGTCGTCAAAATTTTCATTGTGTTAGTGACTTTGACAGGAGTAGAATTATTGCCTATCGAGATGTTGGTTTGTCCTATCGCGGAATTGGCTGCAGTATTAATTGTACTGCAATAACAGTAATACGTGTATATCGTGTGTGGACAGAACAGCGCTCACTATATCGCCGTATTTCAGCCTTTGGACTCTTTTCATATCGTCCACGATTAGTGCTTCCTACAGAAGAAAGTTCATTATTATTATGCGTACACTATATCAACGTATTTGAGCCTTTGTACTCTTTCCATATCGTTCGCGATTAGTGCTTCCTTTGACTACCGACCACTGTCGTCAACATTTTAATGCCGTCTTCAGCGATGAATCGCGATTCTCTCTAGGTACGCACGATGGCCGTAAAAGAGTACGACGCGGGTTGTTGAGAGGCATGTACATAGGATTGTTGGAGTAATGGCTTGGGGTACTATTGATTTTGGTAGTCGATCACCACTTCTCTTTATTTGAAGTAGTATGACAGCTGTGCGTTATGTTGATGATGTTCTACAGACCACTTTACTACCTTATCCAGATGGCCGTCCGTGCATGCTTTTGCAGCAAGGCAATGCACGTCCCCATATTGCTCGTCGAACTATGGACTTTCTTCAACAAGGAGACGATAACGTTTTGCCGTGGCCATCCCATTCACCGGATTTAAACACCATTGAACATGTGCGGGATATCATGGGGAAGAGACTGTTCACTTTGCACCATCCTCCATAGACTTTAACAAACTTAATCCACAAAGTTTCAGTTGCTTGGAATGAGCTGCCACAAGGAGATATTATTATTATTTTTTCATAATACATTTAAATAAAGTTTCTTGCAAATTTTATCGTTTCATTTCTGATGTAAGGCTATAATATTGCCAAAAAATAAAGTTGCACAAATTATTGCTTCTAGGCGTAAGAGTTCTAATGTCACTGAGTACACAATATGCCTTAAACTATTGTTTTTTTTTTCCCTTAACATTACATTTATGTTTATTACAGCAGAAGCAATTTTATATGCTTCTGTCTAGCATAAATTATGGCTAGATGGTCGTTGCCCACACTTTTTTTTTCTATAAAATAAATTGCAAAAATATGAAGTTGACTTACAATCAGACAAGAGACAAAGGCAGAAGTTAGTTGCGCATGATTTAACACAGATGAAATCCCTTTTTGGATTACGTAAATTAAAAAAAAAAATGGTCTTGTTCCAAAAGTTTATATTCCTCCTCTAACACTGACGCTGTTACTTCTCTTCGTATATCATTGAGTAAATACTGACGCTAGCTTACAATTAGATTTATTAAGACCAATAAATGAATACTACCCTGTTTAACACTTTCTAATGACGACCTTTTATTTAGTGATGGTGCAAATGAAGACAGTACAAATGTAATAGTATGCGATGTCAATACCTGGGCGGATGTCTATGTACATTCTGACTTTTATTTGAATGGTACCGATCTGTTCGAAACAGCGATGATGTACTCTATGCTGCTAGTATCTGGAACGGGCGGCAGAGTGATCTACACTAGATTGCGAGAGCTGGTTATAATTACTATCGTATGCATAACAGGAACATTGATTGTCAGCTACTTGATCTCGGATTATTCGGCTACCTTAACATTAGCAGGTCGAACGCAGTAAGATTTCACACTATGCTACGTTTATGTTAACACACGAGTGCTACATCACCATGATGTCGAAGATTTACTTTCGTAAAATATGATGTAACATTAAATACGCATGTAACTATAGTATTTTCACAGAGGTATAATGAAAAATAGTCTTCTGAATAAGCAAATTACATTTGATATCATATTTGATGGTAAAATTCAATAATGATTGATCAATAACGTGGCCTGTAATGCAGGTGTTCACTACACATCACTAATTCGGCGTTAACAAAGAATTGCTTAATTTAAAACGATATATTTTTTCTTTGAACCCAAAACAGTTAATTGGGTAATATCTTAGTGCATTGTTAGATTTGACATTTAATAAATATTTGTTTGATTCAACTAATTTTTGTTGACAAAATGGCCAAATAATCAAATATGTTAGACTCATCCGCTTTAAATATATACCTGTGGCAAAATGTATCTTATTGCTTTAACACATCTTTTTTCTCTGCGTACACTATGTTAATGCGTTTTAGATAGGCAACCAATTTAACAAAGTCATATAGTTGTGATCTGTAATACGCAATTCCTTTAAAACTTAAAATATTTGGAGGAGATATGGTGGGAATCAAAAACCTAAACCGCCGCACTTTGTTTATTAACATAGTCTACATAGGTTTTATTTATCTCTGATGTTTTTATTTATCTCTAATGTGTTTTCTTTACATCTTGACCATCTTTTTCTCACTTTTGTTTATTTAGGTGAAACCGAGAACAATTTCGTAATACTAGAACATTATTTTTTATTTATTTAAATTTCTCCATGATAATCTTTATATATTATATTTTTTAATTCATTTTTCCTCTATACAGCTCCCTATATATCGAAATGGTAGCGGTAATTCGTAAATTTATGACTGATACGCACATGCCGTTAAGCATACAGAATCGCATGAACCACTACTTGGAGGCGCAATGGGTGCACAACCAGGGCCTGACAATTAACACTCTTTTGAGAGACGCGCCCCATTATTTGTACGAAGAGTATCAAGTGGCTAAATACGGATCGATATTGGAAAAGGTACCCCTGTTCCAGGTAAACGTGATCAATGCTCTCTTTGTTTACATTCTCTTTACTTTCTGTACGTTTATGCTTTTACAACAACAGATACACCTAACGGTGTTTGATTAGTAACACAAAGCCTTTGCAGGAACTACGTACTTCTGTTAGCTAGCGTTGCTACTAATGACTGCTGAAAGTCAATTACTGTCTGTTTTTTTTTTGTTTTTGTACTTTTTAATGGAGTGTGTTTATTTATTTTTTATTATTATTAAAAATGGAATTTTTCTTTTGGACCTTTGTATGTTGGTTTCTATTTTTTCTTTTTTTTTGTCTTTAGGTTGTTATTGAAGAGAAACAAAGGGCTTTTCCCATTTTACTTATGACGTATTTTGCTACTCATTTTCGTCAATATTTTCAAACAAAATCTATCAAATATCAGTTGCTCATATTTTTTTTCATTTCATATTTTTTTTTTTTTTAAATATACTAGAAATAGAAAGAAATACATGGATATAAAGATATAATCTATACAAATGCGGACAACATATAACAAAAGAACCTTCTGACCTAACCGAAGGGAACAACTAGCGCTAATAATCTAATAAATGCATGTATTCAGTGTAGCGTTCGAATGCATTTACTTATTAGACACATGAATATCCGCGTGTCACGATGTTCTTTTATTCGAAAGAATTGCTTCTAGAACACGTGGCCTCCCATTATTAACCGCAGGCCGAATGAATTAAGTAAAAATAAAAACGACCTATTACGAAAACATACAACGTTATTTCTCTCTAAAAAGCAAACATATTTGCTTTTTCTATCCTTCAAAATATCAAGAATTAGCTACGAATGTGAATTATTCTGCTAGGATCAAATTTATGGGGGTAAAATGCTTCACATTTGTCGCTAATTCCTCGTACTTCGAAAGGTCAAACAGGCGTAGAAAAATACACTTGTAGATATGTTTCCTTTTTAGAGAAAGATAACGTTGCGTGCTTAGGTAATGGGTGTTTTCTTATGTTTACTACTAATTAATTCGGTTCTGGGTTTATTAGGAAAAAAAAAATTAGAACAATACAAAGCTTTATACGAGGCCATAAACGTTGTTGTCAAAACTAACAAAACTCACAACAACCTAACAAACATCAAGCGACAAAACACAGGAAAAGCAATTTTAAAAAAACATTCAATATTTTTCAGAGCCGTTGTTTGATTTGAACCAAAGTGTGAATAGTGGCGAATTTTATATCATTTATTCTAAATGTTCAAAATAGTGAGCTGCTTATTGAAAAAAAGAGTGGAATTCAGGTTTTACATGAACAAGGCAAGCTTCAAATAGAGACTAGAAGTTGGTGCAATGTTCGTGGTGTGCAGTGGTATCTGCTTGTAAAAGATTCAGGAGCAAGGCAAGACTGGCAGAAAATGCTTGACAACGAGCCCAGAACAGGACATTAATACGGATCTCTTAGAGATTGTAAAAAACTTCTTTTGAGGTCACTCTAGCCTGTAAGTGCACAGACGGCAAGACGAAAATAGCAAATTCTGAAAGGCTTTCAGAAAAAAAATAAAAAAAAAATTTTCAGTGAGCTCTTTGACATCAAAATTTACGAAAATGATTGATGAAATTTTTTAAAATGAATTACTTTCATAGGTATTCTGACATTTTCTATAATGAAAATTTCATCATTCACCGGGTGGCTTTGCATAAAAAGGAGAATATTTTAGATGTGTTATTTTTAATTCATTTCCAAGTATTTGGAATACCTGGTGTAACTTTCATGAGACGACGTATCGACCAAGAATACCATCCAGATTGCGTGATGACTACTGTAAAACACGGAGGCGGTAGCATTATGATTTGGATCTGCATGGCTTTAGCAAAATGTTCGTTTACGAACACACAAGAGAGCCAACTACATCAATGTATGGAAACTGTGCTAATGCCCTCGTAACGCGCATTTTTGGGGAAACAATTTCGTGGCGTCAATTAATAAGAAATATCTTGTCATAAATTAGCCACTACTGCACTGGTTTAAGACATAACATTGTATTGTTGGACTGGCCAGCGCAGCTCTGTCTTTCAATCGAACCATTTTGGGCATATTAAAAGATAAAATCAAAGAAACAGAATATAAGTAAAAAAAAACACTTTGAAAGATGTTTTATTTAAAAATTGGATGCATAGTGCAGAGAAATGTGCAACACTTGTAGGCAGTACACCCAAAGGATTGCTGCTTTATTAAGCAAGGGTGGATCTGATAATATTGATATATTTTGTTGTAATTTACAGTAATAGTAATTTATAAAACTTTTAAAGACTTTTTTTACTTAAAAAACCCAAAACTGTATTGAAGGTCAGGATGCCTAACATTTTTGGCCAAAGGTGTAACCTAAAAAAAAACGGAATTATTAATATACTCTATCTAGTACAACACGTTTTAAAAAAACAATCTATATAATGAAGTGAGATGATAATCATAAAAGTCTAAAATTTCATCATAATCTTTAAAATTGGTATTTGAGAAAAATGCTTGATTCAGAGTGTCACTCTCTTCTTTCAGTCAATTCTTGCAAAATTTGATACCTGCCCCCGAAACGAAAACATGTAATGTGGTTAATTCCTTATATTGGCTTTGCAACCTGTTATTACATGTCCAAATTTCATTTACGCTAAATTCATTATTATAAGAGAAAAAAGCTACTTAAAACAAAAATTGCCGTTCTCCTAAATTTCCCACTCTACCCATAAAGTGAATCAAACATGCAATATCCAAAATTACCAAAACTACATATTTACGTAACTAGAGAAACGTTTTCTTTGAAGGAACTGGAAGAGACTGTAGTGACATAGCCGCACTCACGAAACCGTCGTTCTTTCCGCCTAACGATTTGTAACTTCTCAGGGAAATAATTAAGGAAATGTATGTAGTAGAGAAGGGTTTGTGAGGTAATTCAACGTTTCTTTAACTAACGCCCGACTGTTTAAATTCATTTAACTTCCAGAAATTTCACCGGCTCTGGAGAATTGAAAAGTTGTCGTTCTGGGGCAGTATTCTCGGAATGATATGGTACTCGGTAGTCAGCAGCGAGCAATTCTAATTATTATGTCATTTGTGTATTATAGGTCGCAAGAGGTTTTTATCTATCTGCATTTTGCAAGGGAATTGCTAAAGTTTCGGGTTTAAGTATTGAAGTTAAGCCTGCAAGACTTTAATGGATATGAACTCTATAAATCTATATAAAGGTTCTTCAACTTAATGAGCAAGTGTTTCATCTATAAAGATACTCTATTATTTACTTATTTAATTTTACAGATCGTCTGCTAATTGGAATGTCCACTATTGATTTTCATTAAATAAATTGAAAGGTATTAAACTTATAGTATTTTCTGGGTTGATATAACCATGTTATTATTTTTTCAGCATGGGCGAGTGTAACCTGAAGAAGGGAATCGGCCAGAAGACTATTGTAACCTATGTAATTTATAAGCCTGTCAGTCAGGTTGCTACCCTATCAATAAAATTTCTCGTCCGAACGTTGACGCGCAAAGTGCGTCCTGCCACTCTCATCCACTGCGGGATAAGGTTTACTATAGAAGGTTCGTAGGAGTTTTTCACATCCACACTTTTGCAACAGGGGAGAGTTCATAAGTCCATGCGATGTATGCTATTTATTTAGTGCGGCAGTGCTAGTTAAGACTCCTGTGAGTAATCTCATCTGTCCGTGCTTACGGAGTTTTTTCCTCATTCGGATGAAGCGTAGAGATTTAACAGTGTTTTGCGCCCTGGGGAGTCAATATCCAAAAAGGAGAAGCTACTGCTCTAGCAGCAAGTTGGGAATCTAACAAAGCGTTTTGGTGCTGCGATATGATTACCACATGTGCGGTTCCGATGTAAATTTAGATGTTCCGCTCAGTTTCCATTCTTGGCATGCAGTTTGAGATGCCTCAGCAGACATCTGGATGGCAATAATTTTCGGCCTGGTTGGTGGAGGAGGAAATAAAATAATTGCGGTTTAATAAGGAGGATAGTTAATATATATATTAGGATAGTTAGTAATATATCTAGTTAGCCAACGTAATGCATTGTCCAGTAAAAATAAAGTATTGCTCAGGGAGTGGTGCACTCTATGGTGAAATGTAAATTGATTTGAAAACGCGATAAATATACAGGTATTCTTCCGAGAGAGTAGAGAGAGAGAACAGATTTCTGTGTTCTATCTATTGCGGAACGTGATCCGTATCCGTATCGGTGTGATATGTGATTATTCGCAGTTGAGGAGTTGGTGCGGCCGGGGAAAGGGAGGGTGATACAGCCGATGAGCTGTGATGACGCGCTCGCGATATGATTCTCGTGTTTTGTTTAGCATTAGAGGTTAGTGGATTTCTGGGGTATTCTGTTATAGATAAAAGAATTGAAAGTATTGCAGGCACGATTCTTGTTGACAAACTTAAATTGAACTACGTTTTCTAAATGGAAGTTTTTTTTTTAAGAATAAATATTTAAAGCTAAAACATAAAAGATCTCATGAAAGAGAATGGTTTTAATCTAAAGGAACGAAATTTGCCAAGAAATAAAAAACATTAATAAAACTACTTCTCAATTTTTAGGTTTTTCTTAGTTTTTTAAATTATAAGTTATTTTGTTACTTAATTTTACTTCTGTTTTATGATTATACTAATAATCAATGTTTTTTGTTATTAAGAAGAATAAATATTTAGTTTGAAAATTCTAGTCGTTTTTTTACATATATGTAACATTTTATTTTTTTTTGATTTTTTAGTTTAATTTAAATGTATACTCTATCGTATATGTTTTTTCATTATATTTAACAAACATTTTTTACTTGATTTAGCTTATTACTTACTATTACATAATAATCGAGAATTCGTTTTTTTTCTAATGAATAAATATTTGGTTTGGGGTATCAATTGCGTTTATTTTTAATATTGAGCCATTTTAGATTATTAAAACACATACTCCTACATGATTGAGCGTTCGCGCTCTTTCTGCTTGGATTGGCTGAAAAGTTACGAGGTACTTTGGGGCACAAGCTCGTATATACAAGGTTACCTGCGTACTTTTCAGCAATCAGAGAGAGCGAGAACGCGTATCATGTATGCTGCGTTTAATTAAGTTAGTAGTGCATATGATGTAATAAATGGCGATTTGTACTCAAATAAATTACTCTATTTTTTAATAATAAAAAGCGAATTTTTATTATTATGTATAGTAAACTAGTAATCAGTAAAAAATATTCTACTAAATATATACAGATTAACTTAGAACTACACACTACATAACATGAAATAGAAACTGAAGAAAAGTAAAGTAAAATAGTAAAAAAAGATAACGATTATATTTATCAAACTAAATATTTATTCTTCTAATAAACAAAAAAATTCATATTATTCCTATACATCTATCATACTTAACTAAGAAACTAAAAATTTGAAATACAGATTTATGTATTTCTTTTTCTTTTTTCTTGCAATTTGCGTCCTTCTTCTTTTCAAGTGATTTTTTGTTTGTTTAAGTATTAAATATTTATTTAAAAAAAAAAAAATCTTAATTAGAGACAATGTTTCAATTAATGTTTTTGTAACAGAAGGTGTCCTGCATATACTTTCAGTTCGTTTTATATAACAGAATACCCCATATTTACTAACTTTTAATTAAGCAACATGAGAATGATGCGAGGCGCGTCATCAAGGTCATCGTGTAAGCACCTCTCCTTTCCCCGGCCGCGCTACAACTTACAGGTATTTATGGATACGGATGTGATCGGACCCTGACTTGGGGGACTATTGCATTAAGGAATATACACGTGAGCGCCATAGTGTTAAGAGTTAACTGTAAGCTTATATTGTGCGTTCATGTAAATCTCGTCTCACTTCATTATCTCTCGAGAGATTGATATTTATCTGAGATGATATCGACTAAAAGAACGCAGTACACGTACTCAATATTTATAATCGTAAAATAGTCACTGTGTGGGTGTAAGACGTGTTATGTTAGATTGTAAAGACTTTAAAGTAGTCAAAGTAAATCAAACTGTCAGGTCCTAGTCCATATTAAAAGATACATATGAAGTGTGACACAATGCTAAAGAAAATTTAATAAGTGTTCTTTCACAATGCTTTAATATAAATTAACCGTAATATATCGCAAACAACATAGAAAAGCCAAACACTTGTAATATGAAAATCAAGTTGAGAGAAACACGTTTTAAGTGCTTCCAATCAAATTGACAAACGAAAAACTGACACAAATAAAGCTATAGAAAAAAACGAAGTTACACTGTTATTGGTATCCCTCAATCCAACTGAGTTTTATACACCACTACAGACACCCTCGAGGTGTGGCAGGGTAGGGGGAGGGAAAACTCAGATATCTCAATGTGAGTCCTTTAAAAAGACGGGGGTTTTAGCAAAATATCTCTAGTGAGTGAATTATCTGAGATTTCTTGTTAAAAGAAGCTACTATTGGAAATGAGAGGAATCAACGGCGTGTCGCCATCTACGCTTTGTCCAATGTTCAAAAATTCGTTAACTATTTTGTCCATAAGGTTGTCTAACTAGTATGGATTAACAATGGTTTAGCTATCAAAGTCGTGTGCAGGCGACTAGTGTTGCTAGCGTTATTACTCCTACGTCTGGCTCAACAAACATTGAAATATTTTTTTAAAACCAGCATATTTTGCATACTATACTAAACCCAAAGGGTAAATTGTGGAGAATTTCTTAGTTACTTCTTGTCTGACACACGTCTTCTGATGTGCTTTACTTGGTGGTCATATAAATACCGACACATAAGAACATATAAAATGTTACATTAGTTGAAACCTTCTCCACGTGACTGGAGTGTTTATTGCAAAATGTTGCGAATGTTTTGCGCTGTTTGTTGCGTTGGATCACCTTAAGACAAATTATTAATTTTAACAATAATATGCAATTTGATTGACATCTTGTGTGTTGTGTTTGACCAATGACTGATCGATGTTGTGCGTGTGCGATACAAGTTTTTTTGCTTATACTGCAGCTTACTTTAGCGCCTGCGAAAACTTTAAGGAGGGTTTACATATATTTGACTGGAAATGATTTGTGGTTTTTTGATTTGTTGAAAGTTCCAAATTCTAAAGTCATGGTTAAAAGCGGTTCGGAATATTGCAATGTTGAAGCCGTAGGCTTATTAAAAAAGCGGGAGTAGGAACACAAACAAGCATATTAGATGCAATACCATATTGACTGGGCTATCGGTCAATATCATACTATGTTTGTTAAGTATAATTTCTATTAATAATACGAAGCAATTAGATCGAAATAAAACACACATTTGAGAAACTGATCTAAACATATTCTGTTACTTAAAAACAACACTTCCACGCTTTAGAAAACTACCATAAAATGTATCAATTTATTGCAGATGCACTTACACTAAATTTCTTAGAAAGCCATTAAAGGTAACAAATAAATACAGTTTCGTGAGAACCGTATTTCCTAGAATTACTAAAGCGTTCACCCATTTATGGCCATGTATTTGTGGCACTGCATATTTCTGCACATTACTTTTTCTAATTCAGTGTTCGGTGTAAGATTGGAAAAAATATAGAAACCTTTAATTAAGAAGCCAATTTATTTAAAAAAGTGTTCTCAGTACAGCTCCAGGAACTCTATTTATTATGGTTTTGCCGATATTTTCATATTGCCGCGAAAGCCTTTTTAAATTAGTATCAAAAAGAAAGCCGTGAAAGAAGAAGAGCAAAAAGTATGAAAGCAGGAAATGAGCCACTACGTCCTATACAGTATCTGGACAGGGCTCATGAAAAAACTAGGTTTTCCATCGTTATTGATAGAGCTACTTTGAATGGAAGTACAGAAAGTACGAAAAAAGTTATAGATATTGCTTGCTATGAGCACTTGTCAAAATGCGCCAATAGGAAACTAGAGCAAGGTACGGCAGAATATG
The DNA here is from genome assembly GCA_004143645.1 of Protaetia brevitarsis. Classification (NCBI taxonomy): domain Eukaryota; kingdom Metazoa; phylum Arthropoda; class Insecta; order Coleoptera; family Scarabaeidae; genus Protaetia; species Protaetia brevitarsis. Next base: position 719,482 of record RXPK01000145.1, read on the forward strand.
ATGGCAAAGGAAACCCCACTACGGATCTTTAGAGTAGCACAGAAAAAGGAAGTCGATGCGATGCCATAAAAGAAATTTTCGCAGGATTTACAGATAGGCGAACTGAGACAAGACAACTTTTTAAGCAATTTGGTGATTGTTAAGACCGAAGATGTAACTGTCCAAGACAAAAAAAGAGAATGCTTGAAGATGTACAAAAAAGAATGAGTGGACTTTGAGGAAAGGAGGTGGTAACTGACTGACAAAAGTTATGATAATTCTAACAAATAGTGTACTATGGACTGGCAATTAGATTCTGCATCAAACATGAGGGCAACTATTTGGGCTACATTTCATTATAAGTAATGCACAACCGACGCGGATCCACGATACATTTATTTGGGTCAAAAGGTGTAGACAGCCTGTGTAATGGCGCATTGCAGAAGCTAGAGGTTGAGCTTGCTTCATCTAAACATGACCTTTTTGGCAAAAAAAAAATCAAGATGCTATGAGCCTAATTTAAAAATTAGCCCATTTATGAAGTTTTTTCTACAGTGATTTATTGCAAAGATGCATTGGAAAAAATTGTCAAAACTAAACGACTCGATTAATTCATGTGTGTAAGAAACTAGCCCAAAAGTTTACATTGCGACTCAAAAATTCAACTTACTACTACTTGCCGAAATTTATCAATGAAGGTTAATTTGCTATGACTAAACAAATGATGAGCGTTGGGCAAATTGCAGTAGGATTACGCCAAAAATTTCGTCGTCAATTCCGATCGTCAGCGCATACAACAGAGCCAGAGCAGAGTATGTTCCAGCGCTGCAAAACTCCAGGCTGTCTAAAGGGAAGCCAACAATATTTGCAAATGCAGAAGTATGAAGAAGAAGAAGGATTAAAGTAAAGGCGCTGGAATAGCTGACTAACTGTTATTTGAACTTATTTGTAAAAATTTGTTACTGCCGAAACTTTGACGCGTGTTTTCTCTAGAAAACATGATTTTTCAAATCTGCGTAAGTTCTAGTTCTTCAAAGTTCAATATATCAACTTAATTCTTTGTTTTCTTAATGTAAACAGTTTTTATTGGAGTTTAATACTATAATATCTAAAAATTGCAATATTCCACATTTTTATAATCCAGTCATACACACAAAAAAGAAACAGAAAAAATCAAAATCAAGTACAGGTACCTGCCACATTGTTGCTTTCGACTTCGTATTTGGTTAATTTTGACGTATAACTCCAACAAATTGTAATATTTCTAACTCTTCTTTTATTTTCATTTCAGATCAACTTTTGCGTATGCTAGAGTGTACGCAGTTTGACTGCGGATTTCTGTGCACATTGCTACCTAGATACAAAATAGCGAACGTTATGTGGTCTTGTCATAAAAAAAAAATTATTTTTTTAATGTTCAATTTTAATATAGTAGTAAAATTTCCTCACACCTAAGGGTAGAAGAGGACTAAGATTATATATAACGAGGGCTACGATTCGAGAGAGGTCAAAAGTTCGAAGAAGAAAAGGTTTAAATAAATAAAAACAAAAATCTATTTGCCTTTTCAATCACCCTTAAGCACAATACGATATATTAGATCATGAATAATTTTTCTAAACCATCATAAAAATATTTTTTATCTTTCGCCTCAAAATGGGCAATAAAATGCCTCCTTTACCTCATTGTCCGTGGAAATTTCTTCCCCGTGAAGTGTTTTGTTAAAATGGGGAACAAATAAAATCACTAGGGGCCAGGTCTGGACTGGTAGGTGGATGGACTATTGACATTGAAAGCCATGCTATGGCTAGCAGGCGAGGGCAGAGCAGCCATTGCAACTCTGCTCTTTGTGAACCGGCGCATTGTCTTGCAAGAGGAACACACCCTTGGTCAATTTTCCTCGACGTTTTTCCTTGATGGCCTCCTTTAATTTTCCAATATCGCTGCGGTAATATTCTCCGGTATGCTCCTTCCTTTTTCTTTGTAATCAAATCAATAATATCCCTTCAAATCCCAAAAAAACAGTAGCCATCAACTTTCCAGCCGATTCTGACACTGTGAATTTCTTTGGCGGTGGTGTGCCCCTTTATATGCCATTGCATGGACTCCTGTTGGGACTCAGTCTCAAAAGTGATGAACACATGTTCATCTCCGGTAACAACCGCCCAAAATGTGTGCAGGTTGTCTCCACACAGCCTCCAAAAAATAGTTCGACGCATTCGCGCGCGCTGTTGTTTCTGAAGTGACGTGAGCATTCTCGGTACCCATCTTGCACTGGACTTTTGTCATACCCAGGTGGTCATTAGGATACGCAAAATGGTGGATCTGATACTCCAACTAATGCAGATAATTGTTTTTTCTTCAAACGGGTACTATCCAGTGACAAGTTCTTCCCACTTGTTCGACGATGTTTGATGTGAATGCCTAACTGCCGTCTCATGAGCGGGGGTCGTCTCATCAATCCGGCCCTGTTTAAAAAGACATGCCTTATAATCATTGATTTACTAGAGCACTGTTCCCCATAAACGTTTCCATTGCATTAATATGGTTTGAGCGTTCTTTCTTTGCTGGTAAGGAATTTGGATTACAGCACGGTGTTCATTTTTCTCCATAGTTTCAGTTTTCTTCCGGATTGCACTTGTTTAGCAGGCAACTATTCGTAAACGGACTGACGCAATAGGGCTGCAGCTTAACCTATATACTAATGATGAGTCCCCAATCAGAATGAACAACACATAGCGAAGCGCACCTATCCGCATTCCATCCCCTACCATTCACGAACTTTGGAACCTCCCTCGTATATTAACAAAAAGCCCGTATTTCGTGTATCTTTTCTTTTGTCTGAAAAAAAAGCTGCAAAGTTTTGGACTTTTCCGATATATATATGTAAACCTCCATAATAATGAGCGCAAGATTAAACCAACCATAAGCAACTGCCCACGAATCTTTGTTGGCACACTTGACAGTGACATGACTTTTTATTGTAGCAATAACTTAGGGCCAGAGAAGAATGTAGAAACGTACGAAGGTAATATTAAACATATCCGAAAGGGTGATTTCGCCTTCACAATATGAGAAGCAATGGCCAAAAACGGCACTAATTAGAGCGGAATTTTATGAGCGGACGACTTTCAATTAGGAATGCTTCAATTTTCACCGCTCCCATTAAGTCGAAACTAATTAGAACGCACTTTTGTTTCGCAGAATTCCGGGCGTGTTCCACGTACCGCACCGTGACACACGTTAGCCTTACAAAATTACCCTGGATACGCTGAAGAAGGCCATGAGGACGGAAGATAAAAGCGATACTGCACAAGCTGGTGAAAGAAACCAAACAGTCCTTTTGTGAGTATTACGTAAATATATGTAATATAAGGTAAATAGTTCTACCCGTATAAATTCTATCCTCCGATCTCTGTTGCTCGTTTAATGAGTGCGATCCGTCTCGGTTTTGAGCGGGCACTTATCTAAATCTGACTCGGAAGGTGAGTCGGTGGAATTAAAGGCACGCCTTTGGACGAATTCCCGTACCGTTGCCTATCCCTTAAATTAAATTGCTATTGTTCAGTTGAAAGTAAGCAGTTTTATTTCCTAAGAAGTAACGAGACGGGACATTCATCCCGTATTAAAAAATATACAGCGTGATTACTTAACTTGGTAACTATTAAAACTTATTTTAGTTTTAGGAAAGGAAAAAGGTCTTTTTAAAAAGAAACTTTGGGCGGTCTAAAATGTAATTTTTTTTGCATACGCTGAGTGTTTCAGCCCATAAGGGCCTACCCATAACTTTTTTATTTATAAATATTTTGTAATAAAATTCGAAATGTGTTATTTACATTAATTTTTCAATTATTTAACTTATCTTTATTACTTTTTGTCACTTCCGGTTTTAATAAATACTAATAATAAATTCATATTGAAATCCAAATTGAGGTGATAACAATAATGTAAAGAATAACCCAGTCGTTTATTTCTCAATTCTAAAAACCTTTTATTTTCGGCTTACCGGTTCGGTATATTACCATCTTCAGAGCCAATGTGTGATTAAAATTAACAATTAACAAAACATGTACTGTATATTCATCCAGAGTTATTGTTACACATTAATGTAACGGAACGGGGTTTTCTTGTGCTGGAAACGTTTGGGGATGGCCAGCCCAAATTCAAATAAGACAAAGTCAAATTCCGTCTCACAGACAACCCCTCCTGCTCTTTTGACCGGCGAGCCACCGCTCAGAAACAAACTTTTTGTTAGGTAGCGAATGGTTTTACTACTTTTAGCCAAAGATGTTTCCCAACGGTGTTTTCCTCCGTCCAGAAGCAGGGCCGTTAGGTAGCCTAAGATTTCTGATTTACCCACCTCGTCGGCTTTCTCTTACCGATGATAACTTCCTCTCCAACCTCTTACTATGGGTACCAAATAATTCTTTCGAGTTTGGTATGGTAAATAATAGAATGTTGCTTTTTACACTAATATATTGAATAAATTTTGTGAAATGGAAATTAAACAAACAATCTGCGAATTTAATAAATAACAAGCAAAAGAAAACAAAACACAACTATTTAGATGAATTTTTAAGCTTTTCTTAATAATGTTGATTAACTTAAATTCTAGTAATTCTTACTTATAAATTATTTATTTATTAAGGAAAGAGAGAGAGCGAACGAGTTGCGGTTTTTTACGTATTGCTTTGGTTAGTTTTAAGCAGGGCGGAACATCTTACGGCTGATTGTGGGTAATTAATTCTTCTCGTAATCCAAATTATAAGGCACAAAAACTTACACCACTCACAAAAATTTAAGCCAAGAAAATAGGGGAAATTTAAAAACGAATTTAACACAAAATCATAAACACCTCTCGAGGAAAGCTTTTGCTTCCTGTTCTCGAATTTTTAGGCTTATTTTTAAATGCAAAAAATTTAAGAAGAGAAGTTTATTTTTTAAGATTTAGAAACGCCGAACGAAATGGAGACGCATGCTTTTACTTTAGCTGAAACGAAGTCCACGGATTAATTAATTGAAACAGGCAATGTAAGGTTTTTATAAACTTTGGTTGTGACGTCTTTTTCGCACGATAACTAGTTAGCTTCTTCTTTACAGGAGGGCGCAAGTATGACAGAAGGGCGTTATTTTTCTGATCTTCAAACGCCCTACTTGAGAGTAACGCGGGGAACTGCTGATCAGCATTTGTAACATACAATAAACAATGAAATAGATAATATACAAAGTGAATACCATAATATCTTAATTACGCGAGTCTTTAAACGAAAATAGACTATTATCTCCTGCGAAGTAGACGCTGCTTCAGCGAATTGCCACCTTACTTATCACTACGTCTTAATAAAAATGAAATTAAATATTTGTATTATACAAAATGGAATTTCGTATTCTTACAATAATATTACATTGTTAATTATGTTAAAAATATTGAAATGAATTCTAGAAGTGATATCAAGAGGTAAAATTTGAATAGCTTACTTTAGCGCATACTACTATGTAAATCTTGTCCGACACATTAAATTCCATTCATTGCTTCAACCATCGAGTGTAGGAATCCGACAGCCCTGCGGAATGTAAAAGCACAATAACAACAAACTGATTTGGGAAGAAAAATTACCTAAAAGCTGTACTTTTTATTTCACATTTTATTTTGCAAATTAAGACCTTTAGATAGCACATTGATAATATCTAAAGATATGAGTGTTAAAGAATACCAGAAAACTCCTTTTTAGTCAACTTATCACCACAGCCATAACTTCCTTTTCTCTTATAGCATAGTTTCTATAAATTTACTGTTATTAATTCAATCGTCGTCTTAGTTAAACGAAGAAGACGGTGTTATGCAACAATTGTGCAACTCAGAATACTGAACGATAAATATTATCTACAGAAGAAAGAATACGTGCGATCGCTGTATTGGGTAATGGGTAGAATATACCTGTAGTAGCCAATGAACTAGTAGTTAACCCTAATATTATTTAAAAGAAAAAATGGGAAACATTATTAGTGACATTTTGCCAGCCTAGACGAGAGAATGGTAGGTTTGCGCTCACTTTGAAGCGATACAAAATGAGAAGAGGAGTTTTTATTAGGTATCCTGATGAAAAGTACATTCTTGCGATTTGAAAGCTTACAGTTAACTTAAACCCTATATTATCTTCAATAGTATGTATATTGGACTATAAATAAAATAAATTATCCTCATTACGCTATAAAGGAAAATAACTATCTCCATTATGATGTATACAAGCAAACATCACGATAACCCGTCTATTATTGTTGCATGTCAATTAGTGATAACCTGAGTTTTTACATATAAGTATAGGGTTCACAATACTTAATTCCCAGATAAGCAATTCCTATATGCTTACTATAACCCCCATCAAAGCGTAGCAATATTCATTATTTTTGAATATATGTGCGTTCATATTTTTACGTTTCTAGTCACAAAGGCTTCGTAATTAAAAGAAGCCCATATCATCAGTAGATTGAATGTTGCAAACGCGCTGATATACGGGTCAGATAACATAGCGCAATTTTTTCTTCCTTCCTCATTCAGACGTGTATTCAATTCCTCTGTGGCGCTGATGTTTGCTGCTATAATATTCTTAATTATAAGTGATAAAATGCGTATTTTCTTTACCCCCTATATCAACTCGTAAAACAACTTGCCGCCCTCATAATTTACTATTGACAAAGTTTAGCCGGACGTTAAGCCTGTTGTGCAAAGGGGTAATAAAAGAATTAATTGAAATGATTTACGTGTCATATAAAGCAGCAAAGGGTATTTGCAATATTTTATGGACGTCCGCTATAATTAGGCAACGTGTTTTTTTTTATGTTTTCCTTTAAATCCGTTGGAAAAACTAACAGGCACTACTTCGGAATTATTTTTTTTAATTCATTCGACGAAAATGTTGATATTAAAAAAAAATCCAAATTGGAATGCTTTGACTGAAGAAAAATAATACGTTTTTAAAGTAATTAATAATTAATCTTTTTTTTATGTTTTTCTGTTTGTTGGTGTTCCTCTACAGTAAATTATTATTACTAGAGACCTGATTATATGCAAAGCGCATATATTTTATTTTTTGCATATCTTTAATTATAGTCTATATGTAGACGTATTACACTAATTGAAGTTAATTAGCGTTAATTAGTGATTGCATATATTGCATATTTAGGCATTTCTATGCATATTTTTCCAAAAGTTGCATATATTGCATATTTAAGCTTTTTTATCCTTTCTATTAGTAAAAATTCCTAGTAATTCCTAATGTAGATCGGCAACTGACAATTCTCAGAACGATAAATCTTTTACATTGGTTTCTCTAATACTTTTTTCCAAGAACTGCATGTGTTTAATATCGCCTAGCAGAAGGGATGTGGTAAATACGTTTTATTATTATTAATTCCCAAATAAACTATTCATTCATTGAATATCTTTGAGCGAAACAGCATGTAATTGTGTTACGTTTTTAAATACTGTGCGTACATACAATGAGTATAGCAAACAAAATTTCTTTATGATTAAGCCATATCCTGAACTAGTAAAGGATGGCGACAAAATATTTTTGTCGAGCCTGCAGTAAACTGGTAAGTTTAATTTTACTAAAAACTTTACAATGGTTTTTAAATTCTTTAACTTTTGATATAAAATGACAATTGTTTTTGTAGTGTCTTCGGAGAGAAAATACTGATTGATGAACACGCTAAAATTCCATCACATTATTGGAAAATGTGAAAAACTAAAGCGATCCGCATGTGTGCAGCAATCTATACGTCAATGTGTAGCAACAACTTCACGAAACTCAGAACAAGAAGAATATAATACGGATCTGTGTAACGCATTAATTTCGTCTAACATACCATTAGCAAGATTAAACAATTTAAATTTTGAAATCATTTCTGCAAAATATTGCAACATAATATACCTGACGAAAGTACCTTACGAAAAAATTATGTCACATCTTCTTTACCAGCAACAAATAGCAGAAATTCAAACATTGGTAGGGAATAATTTTATTTATATTCATGGTAGATGAAAATACGGATAAGTGTGGCCGTTATATTGCCCCATTTGTTATAGGAATTCTTCATGAAGATATTGTAGGTAAACATATTTAATTTATTGTAAAGAATTTCAAAAACAAATAATGTGACAATTGCCAATTCGTTCAAGAAGGTTTATCAAATTTCTTTTTACCTGGAAGTATACCTGTGAAAAATTTTTTAAATGTTGTCCGACGCTGCATCATACATGACAAAAGCCGCACAAAATTTAAATTTTTTATATAGTAACATTATTCATAACCACTTCTTTAGCTCATGGGTTCAATCGTGTAACGAAGACATTAGGAATCATTCCCTTTGATTAATGATTTAATTAGCAATGTCAAAAAAGATTTTTAAAAGCACTTACGAATCCAATTTTATAAGGAGCGACTTCCCAGTATTAAGTTGCCTCTGAACGATTATTACGAGATGGGGTACATGGTTAGAGGCTACATTTTTTCGCCGATAACTTTGAAGGAATAAAAATGTAATTCTTGAAATACACTGCTGATGTATTGCTCTAGAAAACTGTAAAAAGATAGTACATCAACAGAATTGCTACAAAACTTTTGTATATTAAGTCAAGCTCATTAGCTTTGTTTCAAGTTCCATTGTAAACTAGAAATGCAAGGGATGTCGCTCTCGAATTAGTCGAAATAGTAGACGAATTTGATATGCCATGTAAGAAGGTTAAGGGCACAAATAGGTGATTCTATATACGATAAATTTAAAAAGTGATAAATAAAAATGCGGGGTATTTGAAATTGAAGAAAGCTAAAAAATTTTGGAAGGTTGAAACAGTAAACGATTCGAATTTAATTTTGTTTAGAATGTATTGCAAAGTTAAAAAATGCACCAATTACATCTGTGGATGTTGAAAGAAGCTTTTCTATTTCGAACATATGTATTCTGAAGAAGACAAAACTTTCTTTTACACAATTTGAAAATATTTTAATTATAATTGTTTTAGAAATATGTTGTGAAAAAATTTTGTGCAAATAAGTTAATGTTTAAATTTCTGCTATTATTTTATTTTTATGTAAAAATGTTGCATATTGTCGCAATTTTTTTGCATATATGCCCCAGGTTTATGCATATTTTCTCAAAAATCGATGCATATATATGTGCATATATTCCAGTATTTCTTTGTATATAATCCGGTCTCTAATTATTACTTACATATATGAGAACCCTAACCCTAACTTTCTGTGGGATTTCTTCTTTACTTGCTACTAAATTAGAGCTTACTTAAATTACTATAAGACGTCTAGGTCTTATAGTAATCTCTAATTGGGCAATGACGAGGCAATATATCCCTGTATCTAGGTATCCCGTAGGCATGCTGTACTATTCATCCAAAGCCTTAATTTAAAATAAGTAATGCACTACATACAGTCATGTACGACAAGTAATACATATTAATTTTTTTTATTGTCAAAAACCCATATACACCAGCAACGGTCGTCAATACTTGGTACTTTATATCGTAAAGTTTAATATATAGTAGCAGTTAATCAGGCCTGCCCAGGATAAGGTCGTTTAAGACTCATAAAAATCCTAATAAATATTTTATAGTATTACCTCCATTCAGCTAGCCCTACTTATGCACGAGTATTACCCACTCAACAGGTAGATAACTGCAGATATACCTAATAGCACCGGGTATGCAAAATGGCCGTTTGGACGTTAAATTTTATTACGTTACCTATTTTGTGCGCAGATATACTGGTAACGACTAAATGAGGAGAAGCAACTATTTTGATTTTTCGAAGTGGTGTAGGTATTCCTTTCTCTTCAATTCTATTTTCAAACACCACCAAAATGTAAAATAATACTCTATAGAAAGTCACACATAACTTTAAGCAATATGCAGGATATCGATCATGATGGATTGAATGGAAAAAACAGAAGAAGGTCTTGCGGACCACCACCACCAATCCACCTGTTAGGAAAGTGTTCATCCAACCACTCTCTCACATTACGAGAAAAATGTGCCGGGGCTCCATCATGCATGTAAACATGTTACGGTGTATATTCAATGGCATCTCGTCCAATAACTTGTTCTAATACATTTAAATACCCGTTTGGCATCAAGTCGATTTTGGCAGATAGATTGGCCCAACGACACGGTGATTTATTATACCCAGTCCAAACATTAACTGAAAACTTTCTTTGGTGCCGTATTCCCGAAACGCATGAGGATTTTATCTGCCCAATGGTGAAATTATGGGTATTGAGTTACACCATCTCTGGTAAACATAGACTCGTCGGTCCAAAGAACACCTCTTAAAAAGTCGCCATCTTCTTGAATCCTATTTAAGATGCTATGACAAAAGTTTAAACGGTGTATGTTATCGTTTTCATAGAGCGGCTGCACCTTAGTTATATGGTATGGATTAAAGAAGGTTTTCACGTAGAACAAATGAACGGTCTTATTACTGCGGATTATTGAATGTGACGCCCAACTTGTCGAGTACTGACGGGAGGGATCTTCATGTACTGAGTCTAGAATTTCCTCTTCCAGTTTGTTTGTAATGTACGCCGTTGTCTAGGTCGACCAGCGTTGGCATTTCTTTTCTTAAACGAACCAGTTTCACGTAGACGTTTGGTCCAGCCGTCGAAAAAATATGTTTCCAGTAGGATGTCTCCGGTTTGGAAAACGTACACTGTTGAAAATATTACGGTGTTGGCGTTAATTTTGCGCTAGTCAAATATTTTAGTGTTGATTTTTCCAAACTTTGCCAAGACGAGTTGACTACGCGTATTAATAGAACAGAAATGACTAGAATTTCGGCTGGATTCTTTGTTCAGATATGAGATTGACTATTTTTCTAGACATTTAGAAGCGGTCAACCAATCAGATTTTTTCCTCGGATAAAAATATAGAAACCCCACCTATTCTAATACAGTATTGCATTATACGCAACCACCTGCATTGCACGTGTATCTGTTTTTTCGTGTTTGATCTCCGTATTAAACATTATCCAAAACAAACCACCAAATGTGACTGATTTGCAAAGTGTAAACCTCGTGTTATTAAACGTTAATTCCAGCGGGCATAAAAATTTCAACATCTTAAAGATGTATTGGGAACATCTATTTACGCAATTAGTTTAGACTTGAATCAATAGCATAAACATTCACTTAATTTTATAATGGTTCTCAAAAAATCATTTTAAAATTGGTACGTTTAGTTGAAACCAAAACGTGTGAATGAGTGGTTTTGCATTTTATAATTGAGAAAACGTCTTTAAGAGAGAATATTTATAGCACTAAGAAATAGGAGTTGCATATTAAAAGACGTTGTGTTTAGAAATGGTGTTAAAAACACCCAATAGATCGCATTCATTTAGTTAAACAGCTAGTAAATTTGTCTAGTCTAGATCAAATAAAATGTGACTAGAAGTATTTTTATAATTCCACGTGTCAGTTGGACAAATAACCCTTAGCTATAGACAATACTTGACTATCTTTGCTCGTCAAATTTAAACTTCTATAGTTCTCGGACAAAATAACACGAAAAGAGTGTGGACCTCTCCTGACTATTAAATTAGTCAAAAAAGTGTTTAAATTTTCAACAGTGTACGCGATAGTCCTGTTTGCATGTAGCATTCCATTAACAAAAAACCGTAATACCATAATACATATCGCCATATCATAAAATGTAAAAACCATTGTAGTTAACAAAACATTAATACGAGAAACGATAAAAACACTGGAAAACAGAAAAAAACTAATTCAAGAGAATACGAGTAAACACGAAAAAGAGCAGAGCTTACATAAATTGAACACTTCAGATAATGTCAAAATTTGACAGTAACTGGTTTTGATGAAATCAAATTAGAATACAAGTCAATGTTCTACAATGTTAGCCAAATATGTTTTACATGGAGAAGAATGCTTAATGAAGAAATGTGAAACAAGGCTCTAAAATTAAAAAGAAACTGTTTACCATAAAACAGGAACAAGAAATCGTCTAAATTCAAAATTGCAGCTATCTATACCGACAAATAACGAACACAAACGCTTATTAAGGAACTAAAAAAACCGAACTTCAAGAACCTCGTGAAGACTTATGAAGCATAGTACAATATTTTACCATTTAGATTTTCGATTCAGAAACGAACGAAGTATGTCGCTACGTGTAGCTTTTGCGACAATTTATATACACGTTGTATAGCGTATAAGCGTAAATAAAATATTTGACATTCACAGATCCCCTATTTCTCCTTCCAACATCATACTTTCCTTTTGCCGTTAAAGGCATTTAATTATGGCTACTTAAATATTACTTTGTCCACAAAGAAACACGTCTGTCAGTGTTAGTTGCAGCCACAATCTTCCTTTGTCTTGGTAAATTGGTGTTAATTGGGAAACATTCCTGAAATGGGTAACTGCGTTCTTCGTTTGTTTAATACCAATAGCGTTGTAGTAAAATGTACTAAGGTGTTGAAACAATCTTTTATTATTAACTGCAACTTCAGTAAAGTCTGACAAATAATGAATACTTACTTAATTTAAATGGATGTAAACTTTAGTCCTGTTATAATCATTACTATACCAACGAAAATTGCTTCCGTGAATTTATATAGTGATTGACGTTCGAAAAAGAGCGCTGCACAAAACATCCGTATTATTCCTTTAGTTTATAAATGAGAAGGCTTTTTTCATCATTAATACTTACTAGATTTTAACGAGTCAGACCGACCCAGAAGTGAGCTTCGCTTGCCGCGAAGAACAGCACACCTGCGGTTGGTTATTTATTAGTCAGGACTCGCGCGCGGCAAACTAGTTATAAAGTCTCGATTGACTGATTCCGAAGCGTTTTAACGTCGTACATCATCGGTGCAGAAGAAACGCAATTAAGGAGCGTATTTATTTTGTGATGTAATAATGGCTTTTTAAAACGTAGACACGTCAACCTTAGTTGTCGTTAATTAGTCGGTAATAATTAAAATTACGATGCATTACGGGGTCGTAAAACAAATAGCATGGTCCCTCAAAACAAAGCCTCCAAGCACACTGTAAAAAAATGGCAGTAATTTTGCCATGGTAAATCAGGAATATTACATGTAATAACGTTGTGAATTTACCACAATAAATCATGTAAATTTTCTTTTACATGATTTTTCTAGATACTTAACATGGAAAAGAGATTATCTACATTAACTTTATAGCTTTTTCATGTAAGTTTAAGATTGTAACAAAAATTCAAAGGAAATACAGGAAAAAAACATGTACAATTTTTTATTTACTATCAAAATATACTCAAAAGTGTAAAATAACATTTTTTTCGGGTATTTAGTGCACTTTAAAAGTAATTTTACTAGTGAACTATTAATTTTCTAGTAAAACTATAGATATCATGGAAAATACGAAATTCATACGCCGCAGTGTGATTGGTTATTGGGTTGTTTGTTTGTGCGCGTAGGTATTCTATTCATTTGTCGAACTTATTATTGGCTCAATGATATCACGTGGTAATGTATAGTGTGCGTCACAAACAATCGTAGGTTTCGCGGTAAGCTGTTTCATTCTTTATCCCTGGCGTGAGCGATTCAGTGTGATTTATTAGGTGTATAAAAGAATTAGGTAAGTTAGTTTTATAAATACCCATTTTCAGATATTTGTATATATAGTTATCAATTATTCTTAAAATTTAACATAGTACTTTGAAGGACATACTAACTTATAATCAGATAGGTGCAAACGTAACCGTACCGTGTTTTCAGAAGTACACTGTAAAAAAAGTTGCAGTAAAATTACATGTAAAATCGTTGGTAACAAAGTTGCCTACAATTTTACAGGTAAATTTGCTTCATAAGGTAAATTCTACCATCTAGTAAATTTCACATGCTGATGTGTTCTTCAAAGATTGTACTGTAAAATTCGTATATAATATTTATATGAACTCTATATTTACCGAACACTGAAGTAATTTTCATATATATTTTTATAAAGAGAGCAAGCAACTTACCTAATTCTTTTATAGCACCTAATAAGTCATTCTGAATCGCTCAACCAGGGATCAAGAATGAACACGCTTACGCGAAACCTACGATTGTTTGTGACGTACATGATATCATTGAGCCAATAATAAGTTCGACAAAACGAATAGAATACCTACGCGCACAGATAAATTAATCCAATAACCAATCACATTGCGGCGTAATGAATTTCGTATTTTCCATTGATATCTATAGTTTTACCGAAAATTCAAGTAAAAACAAATAAATATAAAAGATCCTCATATTTTACAGCAAATTAATAGTTCACTAATAACATACTTTTAAAGTGCATAAATACCCAAAAAATGTCAATTTTACACTTTTAAGTAAATTTTGAGAGTAAATACAAAATTATACATGTTTTTTTCCTGTATTTTCCTTTTGAATTTTGGTTACATATTATATTTCCCAAATATAAATACAAATAGGTTCTAACCAAAAAAGTAAGGATATCGGAATATGATTTAGTATGTAGTATCTATTACAACTTCATATTTAGAAGTTAATATTTGTCACAGATGAAATTACGTACATATAAATTGTAGGGTAAACGACTAATATTTGTTGTGGCCATTTTGGATAAATTCAAGCATGAATCTTACTAATTTCAGTATTTTTTTTTGAAATTTGATGCAGAAGCACGATTTTGAGTTTTTTTAGACGGAAGCCATAATATTAATCGTAACCATTTTAAAATAAAGCAGTTTAGGAGGTTATGCCAGCCTGAAATCGCATTGTCAAATTGAATCTGAACGATGTATAGATAATAATTCTTAGTATCTATTGTAAATGACTATTTTTTTATTTAGCCATACATATGTTAATTTTTTTTTATTTTAACTATATATATATGTATTGTATATAACAATTTATTAATTTCTTTTCGTTTTCTCGATTTTTAGGTTTTCAGTAACACATGGAAATGTTCAACGACGTTTCGCTTTTATTGCAAAAGCTTTTTCACGTAAAAATATATAAAAAAAAATATAAATCATGTCGTAGTAGTATGGTGGTAATGAAAATTATTTTTAAATAAATTTGTTGTGTAACAAATGACAAAATTATAATTGTTTTGTTTACCATAAATTTTAATAATATCGTTTTGTTTTATTTAAAGATTGCGTTTCAAGGTAATATAATTGGATTAATTATTGTAAGTTAAATATGAAAACATTGAATTTTGTATTAAATAGATTTCTAAAAAATATTATTTATTTATATAATTTAGTTATATAGTAAGTGGATTTTATGGTCAACTGCGTTTTTATGTTTACGAATTTGAATCATTTCAAGTAATTTAAAAACACGTAAGTATATTACGTGTTTTTAAATTTTGTTCCTTATTTAAAATTGTTATATCGTTAAAATCAAATGTATGATTTTAATTTATTTCATGTTTTTTTAAGGTTGTAATGTATTTTTGTTATATTTATATTCCTTTAATTCTATTTTCTAAATATTTATGGTTTTCAGTTTGACAAATAACACATACAAACACACGTTTTTAGAACATCTAATTTTATGTATGAAGAAGGTTTTACAACTATAAAACTCAAACATCAAAAGAAAATAAAACAATTAAAATACAACCCGACAATTCAAAATACCGAAAGTAGTATACAAAACAATACTTGGGTAACCAATATTTTAAATACAATAATACCTAATAATGTTGAATTTGAATTTAAATACTTCGTGCCGTATATTAGCGTGAATAACCCTGTATAATAAACAACCCTGTATATTCACTTATTAATGATATAACATAAGAACCAATATTCCCATTAGCAATTTCAAAGACTTCCACATGTATTAGGAACACATATAGACGTTTTTATGTTCTCACACTTCATTATTTCACTTTTGTAACCTATGTACTTGCATACCTGGCTTATAGTTGTAACTAAATACGGCAGAAAATTGCGAAACACGGCAGTAGAAACAAGGTCGAGAAACTTTTATAAATGTAGTTACACATACAAGCATTACGCTGTAAATACATAAACGAACTTGAACAATAAAGAGTTGCAATGCAGCGCATGCAATGCACGTTCTTACGTGTGTCGTTATTGTCTTCGTTAGGGATTTGCGGAAGCAATCTATCATGTGCGAATTGTTTTTGAACTGGAGCTGGTAGTGAGGATTATGTTGGTTTACTCTGAAAAGATTTGCCTCTAAAGTTACCTATGTATTTCGATGTGTGATGCTGTTTTTCATATAAAATCTTGTTGTAAAAATGCTTTTTTCACTTCAAAACTCTTTTGTTGTTTATTGAAACTTAACATATTAGGTATGCATCCTTAAAATTTGAATAGAAAAAATTGGTCTTGTGATCACTCATTCGAAAGGTCTTTTAACACGGAAAAAAAATTGTTCTCAAAAAACCAACAATTGTAGAACAGTTAACTACAATTTGTTGTGGGAATGCGACTGGCTACAACTTATCTAAATTTCTACGACACGATTGTAGTTAACGGATTATATTTCCATTAAATACAATAATGTTGTAAAAATTACTAAAAAATCTATTCCAAGCGTTGACACAATAGTGTATAAATTTTAGTCACATATTGTACGAAAAATCACCTTATTAGGAAGTAAAATTTAATATAAATTTTCTTACTATTTACTACACTGTGAAAAATACAACAGTATTAGTCTTCAGATAACACTACAAATTTTGTAGTAAAATTAACTTAGATGTTGCAACAATTATTATAATATTAAAATATAACATTGTGATAAACTTATGACATGTAAATATATTTCTATACATTATGCGAAAAAAACACAAGACATAAATATCAATATTACACCATTTATGCTATCTAAAGAAATACTTACATGTATCAGTTAGCAATCAGCAAATCAGCAATAACTGGTGGTATGATGTGCAGGCGCATATGACATGACTTTGATTTGGTGAGCTAAACTGTGTTTACTTATACAGGTCAGAATATACCTGTACAATTGAAAAATATTCCTTGAACTTGGCCTCGATTAGTTTTCGAACACCCAATACACGAGAAGCTCCTTAATGTCATCTGAAGTTAAATTCTTGAAGCATTCTTCATTTACTTCGTTATCTAAAACAAAAATGAGTTAAAATTAGATAACACGAATGTGTTCTCTATCATAAGCAATTGGAATAGCGTAGAAATTATACTCTTAGTTATTCTTAAGAAGTATTGTTTAGTAAAATTTGAAACCATCACCATTATAAGTTACACACCCAGCAAGATACAGCACTAGTAGAAATATTTACTTATTGTTGGATTAAATTAAATTTATATCGTTTGCAGTTAAGACAAATATGTTTACATATATTGCCGATATATGTGCCTACTTATGCCATGCTATAATATTAAACTTTCAATTTCTCTTACCTTTAAACACATCCAGTAGGTTTTCCAGGCTCCACTGTTGCACTTTGATTACAACAAACTTCTCCATCGCTCCGAAATTAGGTATATCTAATAGGTGCATAAACCACGTCAACAGCTCAAAATGCTCAAATGGCCGTGTAACCTATGATATAAACTGACTATCCGTTAAAAAATTGATGGCGCTGTACTCGAACAACGCCCTCTGACGACTGCAGGTATCTCATTGTTAGCTTTTGCCATTCTAATTCGCCATTGGTGTATTTGAATTAGATCACTTATTTAGAAACAAAAATATCGAAAAAATAGGAAGTTTTGTGCTATATATTATGCTAATTATTACCATAATATTTTCTCTACAATATTGTTGTATATTATTCCAAGAGATTTCATTTTGACGTTTCAAAGTACGAATTCAGAGTTTAACTGAATGAGTGCTTTAATGTCAAATGAAACGTGTCTTTTATGCTATTTTTTGCAATTAGTTTTAAAATTTCTCTTTTTGTAAAAGCAAAACGACAAAAATTTGATAATCTAGGGAAATTTTGTGGCGGTGGTCACCAGTTGTCACCTTGGTTTGGTACAAGATTTAAATTGACAAGTTAATTTAAAATAGACATTTTTGAAATTTGTTTATATTATATTACTAAAGTAACTATATTATAAATTTAATATGAGTTTTACAACTTTTTCATGCACTCCGCCTGAAATACGGCAAATTGGCTTGAAAAAACCATTAATAATTACTTCCGGAGAAATCGTACACTATGTATCAAAGCGATACAAAAATTTTGAAAAATGGTGCAAAGAAAAGGAAATTCTTCATATTTCTGAGAACGTCTTACTTGGCTTATTTTGAATGCTACGTAAAGATTATAAATCGTCATCATTATGGTCGATTTATTCGATGTTAAGATCGTGTTTAAATGTACATAGAAATGTGGATATATCAAATATGTGAAACTTCAAGCATTATTAAAACGGCTATCTAAAGGTTATCAAACAAAAAATCTAAAATTTTAGAAGAAGAAGATATTCATAGATTTTTGATGAAACAAGCCGATGATAAAATATACTTAGCTATAAAGGTTAGTGTTGATTTATTTCGTTACTTTTTTTGTAAATTCTTTATATTCTAGGTTATTTTGATAATAGGATATAATGGAGCCTGTAGGCGAGAAGAATAATTACTATATTGTGGAAGATCTTCAATACAATTCCGATTCCATTATAGTCAACATACCTAAAACAAAAAACAATGTACCCAGAATGTTCGCAGTGACTGATGTAAACTGCATCGAACTTATAAAAAAATATAATAATCTGCGGCCTAAAACAGTTACTCACAAACGTTTTTTTCTAACTTATCGTCATGGCTGCTTAATTAATAGCCCTATCGGTATTAACACCATGGGAAATGTTCCTAAACAAATTGCCAGTTTTCTTCATTTTACCAGTTCCTCTATCTTTATACAGGACATTGTTTTTAGAAGATCCAGTGCGACACATATAGCAAATACTGGAGGTGATATTTTAACTTATAAAACGATTAGGTGGCTGGAAAAGCACGGCTGTTGCTGAAGGTTACGTTGCCTCTTCTATGAAAAATAAATTGATGTTGGAAATATGTTGCACAGGAAATAATGTGAATTACCTGGAACTTCTGGGAATGGTTCACAGTTTGAGTACTCCAACGGAAGCAATATCACTATCGCAGAGAATGATAATTTTCAACAGAATGTTTCTACTGCACACGGTATCACTATCACTTCGAAAGATAATTCAAACGTTAATATAAATGTTTATAATAGTTGTACTATTTCAAAGATTAATTAAAAATATCAAAACTTACAATGAATTTTAATATAATAACCTCAAACTTGCTTACAAAATGTCATATTGACATCTCCATTTCTGTTGCAATGTGACCAACTTAAAATAAATCTGCTTAAATGTTCCATTTCTATTACGCAACTAGTGCTCTAAGAGACCCTATTACGGCACTAGTGGAATAAATGGTATGGTTACGGCACTAATTGCAAAATAGTATATTAAAACACAAGTTTCATAAAGCGTACTCCACCATTGTAAAACTCGTTTTCCAAACTTAATAATAAAAATTAATAGCAAAAATTCTTACAATACAGTTTTCAACAGTGGAGTGTATATATTATTATGCGGATTTTTCTCTGTGTGGTACATGCAATTACTTGAATGAACTACTTAATATTCTCATGGAAAAACGTATTATTTCAAGTCTGCAAATATTACAGTTATACATTGCAATTTCTGATGGTATTCACCCAATCCTAACAGATGTTTTTATATTCCTGGATATGTATTTCTTGGAGCACATAAGCCAATTCACACAACGGACATGCTTCTGTAAATTTACAGAATTTTCTTTTTCAATATATAAGCCACGCGTCAATTGAAATGAAAACGAAATCAACGTTCCAAGATTAATTATTCTCCCTTCCAAGTTATTAGGTAGGTACTTACATTATCTTCTATGCTTTACCATGATCTTTATTAAGTAACAGTAAGCACGACTTCAACCACAATCAAATGGCCACAACAAGTCAGTGCACATTTCGACCGGGCAACTGTCTTCGTGCTGTGGCAATGGACGACCGGAAGTGCGTGGGAGGAAGTGAAATTACCGTAACCTGGGCGTGAGGAGCTCCTGTGTTATGCGTACGCGACTGATTACGTTGTAACATTGTCTGGAAGGGTATATGCTATGTTTGTGGACGACTAGAATATGTAATTTGGACGATTGTAGATGTATTTACATAAACGCCTGTTGTTTTTCGTAAGTTTACAAGTTGAGAGCAGTGGACGTTCATATTAGAGAAGACACGACGATCAGTAATAAATTTACATGATATAACTGACAAGTAAGAATAGAATGTTTTATTATATAGTGAGGTGTGGTGAGAAGGCTAGTATTTTAAAATGGAAAAAATCGATAAAATATACAGGGCGTGTTTAAAGTAAACTGAAATATTCTTTTCTAAGGCCGCTTGTCGTTGAATCTTAAGACAAAGTCATTGATTCTTGATGGTCGCTCCGAATCTTTTAATCTTTTGGAGATATTCGCAAAAATGTGCTAAAAATCGTTAAATTTTCTTATTTTCACCCTTAAATCGTTAAGGTACTGTCTCTAGGTACTGTCGTTTCGAAGTTATGTTAAAAAAAAATGGAAAAAAAAGCTCGTGTTTCTTGCCCGCTTTTTCTTATTTTGAGACACGAGATGCAATGTATTATACACTGTCGACCGCATTTTTCGGCGAGGATTGATGAATAATTTTAAAAAAAAACGGTAAAAAAATCCCCAACACTTTGAGATAATTCCTATCCATGTTATACACCAAAATAAGCATCTCCTGGAGAGGAGTCAAACGGTAATGCATTTGTCCTCAGACACAGATTACGAGAGAGATGATACACTGTTGAAAATATTATCAGTGTTGGCGTTAATTGTGGGCTAGTCAAATATTTTAGTGTTGATTTTTACAAACTTTGCCAGGCGAGTTGACTACGTGTGTTTAATAGAACAGAAATTATTAGAATTTCGTGTGAATTCTTTGTTCAGATATGAGGATTTACTATTTTTCTAGATATTCAGAAGCGTCAACCAATCAAAATTTTTCCCTCGGATAGAAATATAGAAACCCCACCTAATCTAATACGGTATTGCATTATATGCAACGTGTATCTGTTTTCGAATTTATTTCTGCATATTAACATATACACACAAACCATCAAACGTGTACTGACCTGCAAAGTGTGTAACCTTGTGTTATTAAACGTTAATTCCAATGCGCATAAAAAATTACAACATCTTAAAGATGTATTGGGAACATCAATCTACGTATTTAGTTCAGATTTGAGTCAAATAGCATAAACATTTACTTAATTTTATAATGGTTCTCAAAAAATCATTTTAAAATTGGTACGTTTAGTTGAAACCAAAACTTTTGAATGAGTGGTTCTGCATATTTATAATTGAAAAAACGTCTTAAAGAGAGAATATTATAGCACTAAGAAATAAGAGTTGCATATTAAAAAGACGTCGTGTTTAGAAAACGGTGTTAAATCACCCAATAGATCGCATGCATTTAGTTGAACAGCTAGTAAATTTGTCTAGTCTAGATCAAATAAAATGTGGCTAGAAGTATTATGTAATTCTACGTGTCAGTTGGACAAAATAACTCCTTAGCAATAGACAATACTTAACTATCTTTGCTCGTTAAATTTAAACTCGTATAGTTATCGACAAAGTAAAGAGTGTGGACCTCTCCTGACTATTAAATTAGTCAAAAAGTGTTAAAATTTTCAACAGTGTAGGTTTGCTACACTGTACAAGTTTTATCGTTCTTTCGAAGCGATATTACGTCATTAGTTCGATAAGATGTTTTAAGGGGCTGTTAACTTCTCTTTTCGCCTTTCTGCCTTCACATGATCCATATCTGCTATTCTTCATTTATTTTGCAAATACATACCGAATTCCAAAGAAACATCTAATTATCGTAATAACGGCAAACATGATGAAGAAACCTTAACATTAATTAGACCTTACATATCCCTTAAAATTTACTTAAATTTCATTGTAATACATCATGCGCTTCTCAGGATACATTATACCTAATGGCACAAGACACCGCATAATTACAATACCAATTAGTATGATTACTCTAATAAATCTCTGTACCTGCGTATATACAACACAACATGTTTCTATCTCTAATACCAGAAACAGGGCATATCTGTAATTCTAAACAACATTCCACTGATACAGGAGGCATGATGCATAACTACATATCCTTTTTCCTCTCAAAAAAAAAAAAAGCATAATAAAATCTTTCGCAGAATTACATTCTGCAGTTCCTACCGCATGCAAGAAGGCAGTCAGCAATCTCTGTTGTGTGCAATGACTCGGTATGCGTTCACTTCCATAATGGGATCGTTATGACAAGTTACTTATATCTTGTATATATGTATGTATGGAGACAAATGGACAATATTTCCCATACCAGGTTATAAAGCGAATGTGTTGACTTTATATGTGAACTATTGTGAAACAATTACTGTTCTTTATTGTAATATATGGCGTTGTTTCAGTATTTCCTATAATATAGCAAGTTTTCTAGTCTAGATTTGTAACCACTGATACATTAAATGATACTATATCTACCCACATGAGCAAAATCGCCCTATTTATTAAATAATGTCTAACGAATAATGAAATTTTAATAATAACTTAAAACTTTGAAGATATGATGTTCTTTTTAACTTACAAGTAGAGACCGGATTATATGCAAAGAAAAACTGGAATATATGCATCGATTTTTGAGAAAATATGCATAAACCTGGGGCATATATGCAAAAAAAAATTGCGACAATATGCAAAATTTTTACATAAAATAAATAAGAGCAGAAATTTAAACATTAACTCTATTGCACAAAATTTTTTCACAACATATTTCTAAAACAATTTATAAATAATTTTTTTTTCAAACTTGCGTAAAAGAAGGTTTTGTCTTCTATCAGAATACATATGTTTCTAAATAGAAAAGCTTCTTTCAACATCCACAGATGTAATTGGTGCATTTTTTAATTTTGCAATACATTCTAAACTAAAATTATAGTCGAAATCGTTTACTGTTTCACCTTCCAAAATTTTCTTAACTTTCTTCAATTTCAAATACCCCGCATTTTTATTTAACACTTTTTTAAATTTATCATATATAGAATTACCTATTGTACCCTTAACCTTCTTACATAGCAGATCAAATTCGTCTACTATTTCGACTGATTCCGAGAGCGACCTCCCTTGCGTTTCTAGTTTACGAATGAAACTTGAAGCAAAGCTATAATTTGACTTAATATACAAAAGGTTTTATAGCAATTCTGTTGATGTTACTATCTTTTTACAGTTTTCTAGAGCAATGCAGTCAGCAGTGATTTCAAGAATTACATTTTTTATTCCTTCAAATTTATCGGCGAAAAAAATTGCAGCCTCTAACCATGTACTCCATCTCGTAATAATCGGTTCAGGAGGCAACTTAACACCGGAAAGTCGCTCCTTATAAAATTGGATTCGTAAAGGTGCTTTTAAAAATACTTTTTTGACATTACTAATTAAATCATTAATCAAAGGGGATTGATTCCTAATGTCTTCGGCTGCACGATTGAACCTATGAGCTAAACAAGTGGTATGAATAATGTTACTATAAAAAAAAATTAAATTTTGCGCGGCTTTTGTCATGACAACATTAGTAAAAATTTTTCACAAGCTAGGTATACTTCCAGGTAAAAAGAAATTTGATAAACCTTCTTGAACGAATTGGGAATTGTCACATTATTTGTTTTCTAAAGTTCTTTACAATAAATTAAATATGATTTACCTACAATATCTTCATGACAGATTCCTATTAATAAATGGGCAATATAACGGCCACACTTATCCGTACTTTCATCTACCATGATATAAATAAAATTATTCCCTACCAATTGTTGAATTTCTGCTATTGTTTGCTGATAACAAGATGTGACATAATTTCTTCGTAAGGTACTTTCGTCAGGTATATTATATTTGCAATATTTTTGCAGAAATGATTTCAAATCAACATTGTTTAATCTTGCTAATTTTATGGTAGACGAAATGAATGCGTTACACAGATCCGTATTATATTCTTCTTGTTCTGAGTTTCGTGAAGTTGATGCTACACATTGACGTATAGATTGCTGCACACATGCGGATCGCTTTAGTTTTTCACATTTCCAATATGTGATGGAGTTTTAGCGTGTTGATCAATCAGGTATTTCTCTCAAGACACCTACAACAACAATTGTCATTTTATATCAAAAGTTAAAGAATTTAAAAACCATTGTAAATTTTAGTAAATTAAACTTACCAGTTACTGCAGGCTCGACAAAATATTTTGTCGCCATCCTTTACCAGTTCAGGATATGGCTTAATCCATAAAGAAATTTGTTCGCTATACTCATTGTATGTACGCACAGTATTTAAAAACGTAACACAATTACATGCTGTTTCGCTCAAAGATATTCAATGAATGAATAGTTTATTTGGGAATTAATAATAATAAAACGTATTTACCACATCCCTTCTGCTAGGCGAAATTAAACACGTGCAGTTCTTGGAAAAAAGTATTAAAGAAACCAATGTAAAAGATTTATCGTTCTGAGAATTGTCGGTTGTCGATCTACATTAGGAATTGCTAAGAATTTTTACTAATAGAAAAGATAAGAAAAAGCTTAAATATGCAATACATGCAACTTTTGTAAAAATATGCATAGAAATACCTAAATATGCAATATATGCAATCACTAAGATATGCAAAAAATAAAATATATGCACTTTGCATATAATCCGGTCTCTACTTACAAGCAATTTCACCCAACTGGTGATACTAGTTGGGTGATGACTTTGCTTGTTAGATTCGCTCAAACTTCATTTGTAATAAATCTGGCCTAGTTTTAAATTAAATCATTTGTAACGTAACAAAACAATATCAGATGTATGTATGTAGATACGATTGGCACACAAGTCTAAACCCATTCCCCGGGCAATGGCGTACAATACACATAACCTATCTTTTTTCCCCTTAAATAAGCACAAATTGAACACCTGTCCAAATCCCTCCACCCTAATAGAACCGCCCCTGCTGTATAGCCGGCCTGTGGGGTATTCTATCTCTCTCTTCGATATTTGCTTTCCACCTCTTTCTGCCTCATGGTAAAATTAAATCTGTGTATTTATGGTTTTTGAACCGACATTAATGAAATATGTACACAAAGAAGCGGTTTTTTTTCAGAAAGACCCTGTTGTTTCTAACTTGTTTGCTTTTATAATAGACTGATTCGTTTTATTTATGCCGCGTGCTGTACTGAAACGAAGGATATAAAGGGTTTGTCATGAGAAATATCGAAAATATGATAGTGGACGAACTGAAATAGAACTTTCTTTTTTTAAATGGCTTTAACATACAATTTTGCATTAAACTAGCACAAAAAAAATCTGGTGGAATGACGTATCTTTAATAATAAAGTTGCCTACGATTTTATTATGGCTATAAGTTTCATTTCATCAGGTAAAATTTATATAAATTCATATGTAAAATCCATATCTTAAACATACATTTATCGAGCAGTACACCACTTGGATATTTTTTTAATTCTCAATACACAAACTTTTTCTTTTCATTTTTACAAACAACATAAAATCGATTTCCACATACACCAAATGCAGGCATTTATCTTTGTCAGTTTAAATGGGACTAGTTGTTTAAACTAAGACAAACTTAAAGAACTTCGCGCATACATTACTCTACTTATTGGACAATCGACGACACCTTGAAACACTTATCTGTGTGTTTCGTTCGCGATTTCGAGCGATTGTGCAAACTCAATTACCGTTACCACTCTTGATAATGTGACATTCGAAATCGCGCACAATTCACTTGGTATTTGTAAGAAAGTTCCAGAAAATAAATCTTTAACGTTATCTACATCTTTTTTTTCTTCTATAAGAAGACATGAATATGTATTATCCGGAACTATCTTGATGCCAAACTCATGTGTTCGAAAACACGCACGCTGCAATTGACTAGAGAGGTAAACATATACCTTAAAAACTTCTAACTGAAGCCTTCGTTCGAAGTTTTGGTACAGCTGCTCGGATAAATACATACCTCAGTGCTAGCGGGATCGATACAGAACAGAACAACGAGAGGATAATTATATACTGTATTTACTGCAAGCAGTTTCAACGTACCTTTAGCAGGAATTAGGTCAGAAAACCACCAACAGGTACTTTACACAAACAATAGAAGAAAAGGCAATACACAAGAAGTAACATAACATGATGTAAAGAACATACACGGGGTATCAGTTGTATGTATACTTCTTTGAGTTTTTACATTAACTTCATGTTGATCATATACTGGATGTAGTTTCATCAAAGGAAGTGACAGATGGACGGGAACAAAAATTACCAAGAAAGTATTTTTAAAACGACAAATTTATTTTGTTATATTTCTATGGGAAAGGCTTATACCCGATAAGCTAGTAAAACTGTAAATACAGGGTGATTCTCAATATATGCGACAAACTTTAAGCACTGATTCCTGGGGTTATTTTGATCATAAAAGTTCATAAGAACATATGTCCAAAATCGCTTAGTTCTAAAGTTGTACAATGTTTAATAGTAAGTTAACATAATTAATGTTTTTATTATAAATTAACAAAATAATTAGTAAAACAAAATTAACTTATACTAGCTGTTGAAAATGACCGCCCCCAACTGCAATACAAGCTTCTATCCCCTGTCATATTGACTGGCGAGTCCGTTCTAAAATACCAGGGGTATTTCGAATTGTTTGAAAAGCTGCGATAATACGATTTCTCAGTTCATCGACATTTTCAATGGGAGTCGTATAAACTAATGATTTAAGGTGACCTCAGAGAAAAAAGTCCAAAGAATTTAAGTCTGGAGACGAGGAGGTCACGGTTGTGGACCTCCCGTCCTATCACCGATCTGGATACGTATTGTCCAAAAAACTCGCGAGCAACTAAACTAAAATGCGCTGGAGCACCGTCATGCATAAAATACATTTGTAATCTTAATTGCAACGGAACTTCTTCCAGCAGTAGGGGCAGCTCCTCTTCAAGAAAATTGCGGTGTACCTCACCATTTAACCGCATCGGTAAAAAATGTGGACCTATCAAGTGATCTCCAACAATTCCGGCCCACACATTGATAGAGAATTGATGTTGATGATGGGCATTCACTAGTTCGTGCCGATTTTCTTCGGCCCATATGTGATTATTATAAAAATTAATGAGCGCGTTTCTAGAGAAAGTAGCCTCGTCGGTGAAGAATATTTGAGCCAAATAGTTAGGATTTTGTGCGATTTTGTGTTGCATCCATTGACAAAAAGCCACTCTTTGCGGAAAATCTGCCGGCAAAAGTGCCTGCACCCGTTGAATGTGATATGGATACAACAGTTGATCTTTCAATATTCTCCAAACTGTGGCCTGACTAATGTTTAAAGCAAACGCAATTTTTCTGGTGCTTGTAGTAGGATGTTCCTCAATTTCATTTAGTATCATTTCTTCAACTTGTGGAGTTCTCACTGTAGATGGGTGCCCGTTATCAGTCGTCCGTTTTTAAAAATTTTCCTTTTCACTAAGACGTTGGTGAAGACGGGCAAATATTGAATGATGTGGGATTCGGGTATCGTTCTTCATAAAGACGTATAGCAGCACGCGAATTTCCATTGGCAAGACCGTAAACGAAATACCTATCACACATCTCAGCATTCGTGTAATTCGTTTTAGAAAGCAGAAACTGGCAATAAACTGAATGAATACTCTGACAACTATTGACAAATATTGAAATGACAAATAAACAATTCCCTCTCAACACAATAGTTTTTGAAGAACCAACTGTGATATTATATCGTGTTAGTCATAGTCCATAATTTATTATTAAACATTCAATAACTTTAAAACCAAACTGTTTTGGACATATACTAATATGAACTTTTATGATCAAAATAACCCCAGGAATCAGCTTTTAAAGTTTATCGCTTACATTGAGAATCACCCTGTGTGTTTTGTTAAATCGGTTTTTGAAACTAGTTTTGAAACGATAACAATTTTTTGAATTGTGACATATAACGTTTTTTTTTTTTTTGGTTAAGTGAATGCATGATTTTTTCTGAGTGTGGAGACGATGATAATAAATGTTTTGGCGGATATTTTTAAATTATTTTTTTCTCTCAAACAATCTTTTATAATTGGTCACAGCCATGATTAGAGATGGGGATTTTTTTTGGCACGCAGCAGCCCAGACTGTACATGATCGGTCGGTATTATGTATATACAAGGGTGTTCCGTATCGTTATGTTCAAATTTTAGGAGTGTAAAATAGACTTCATTTCAAGTGACAAAAAACACAAAACTTGTATATCCATTTTTATTTATTTCAAAGTGTTACAGATCTATGAATGTGATTGTCAGATCATGAAAAAAAAAATTGTAATCCTAAAGTCAATACAAACTGATTTTATTTAAGAAAGTTCAATTAATAATATTTTCGAAATGTCCACCTCCTTGGTGAATGCAGGCTTGTGCCTGTAAGCCAACAGAAGAAGTGCTTATCTGAATTTCATGCTTGTTTTGTCGGATTTGCTCGGCAGCCAGATGAATACGATCCAACAACTCTTCTCGTGTGTTTGAAACTTGCGCGTATACTAATTTTTTTTTTCATATACCCCCATAAATAAAAGTCAAGGGGATTAAGATCGGGTGATCTGGATGGCCATGCAACAGGACCACCTCGACCAATCCATCTTGGATAATTGACGTTAACCCGATTTCGGAAAGGAATTCCGAAATGTGGTGGTGCCCCATCCATGTGAAACCACATACACCCTAAAAAAAATGTGGTAAAATTACCTCAAAAAATAGGTGACAACTGGGCTACCTCCTATTTTTGGGGAAGATTTACACCCATAGGTGTAAATTTACCCCAAAAATGTGGTAAAATTACCCAAAAAAATAGGAGATAGCCTAGTAAAGTTGGGGAAGGAGGTAGCCCAGTTGCCACCTATTTTTGGGGTAATTTTACTACATTTCTTTTAGGGTGTATCTCGTCGAACATTCAGTGGGACATCCTCTAAAAGACCTCACAGATCATTAATAAAAATTGAAGGTAATTGTCCGCATTTAACCTCCCAGGAAGAACGACAGGACCAACCAACAAGTCATCGATTAGGGTCGCCCAAACGTTAAGCTTTATATAATAATAATAATAATAATAATAATAATTTATTGATGCTTTCGAAAGATTGCACATGTCAAAAAGAAATACATAAAAACTAGACAAAATCACTTAATTCTACTGAATCACATAAAAATTGATTATAACAATAGGACTTTTTGGCTAAATATTTCTTAAAAGTTACTTTGAATTTCGAAATTTCCAAATTTTTTATGTTATCAGGTAATTTGTTAAAAAATTTGGGTGCCAAAAAGTTCTAGAGAGCCTGCTAAATTTTGAGCATAAATGTTTGTTGCTTCTGGTGTCGTAATTGTGAACCTCAAAAGAGGTGGAGTAATGATCCAAATTAAGTTTAACGTGTAAGACATTATAGTAAACATACAATGACGGAAAAGTAAGTATTTTAATAGATCGGAAAGCCCCTCTGCAGTCTTCCCTATAGTTCAGGCCAGCCAGGAGTCGTACAGCGCGACGCTGCAAGGCAAACTCTGTCCGCCGCAGCGGAGTGCCCCCAAACAACAATACCATAACACATGCGCGACTGAACATAACCGAAGTAAGCCGACATAAGTACGTTCATGGGAACTAAATCTTTCGGAGAGCAAAAGTACGCAACTGTGTTTTCTCTGCGTTCAAAGCCAGGCCATTCGCCAAACACCAGTCACGAACGCATAACTGTGCCTCCTCCATTATATAGCTAAGGCTATTGATATTCATATCACTGGCTAGCAGATTAGTGTCATCAGCATATAAAATAAATTTCATATCAGTGGAGCAGCTTGCAATATCATTAATATTTATCAAAAATAAAACTGGCCCCAAAACTGAGCCTTGTGGCACGCCACGGTTAACGCTTATGAAATTAGATGACATGTCGTTCACCTCCACGCATTGCATCCTGTCAGAAAGATAGGAGTTAATTAAATTCACCGCCTGGAGCGAAAATCCATAATAGTGTAATTTATCCAATAACATTGTGGAGGAGACACAGTCAAAGACCTTCGAAAGGTCGCAAAAAACAGCCTGAACATATTCTCTCGATTCAAAGCCATCCTCAATGAAGGAGATTAGATCATTTATTGCATGTATAGTTGATCGAGATTCTCTAAACCCGTACTGCGCCATGCTTAATATATTATTGTCATTAAGATATTTAATAAACCGAGCTTTAATAACTTTTTCAAAAATTTTGCCAAGTATAGGAAACATTTTACTTTTCGTGGTTAGATTCAAGTTTTAATTCGCGAGGGTAACTCTGAGGTTAATTGTTCTTTTGCGCCATTTTAAAATTTCATCCGTTGAGCTAGCTAATTTAATTTTTCATTTTTAAATTTCATTTTGCAAGTTCATTTTTTTACAATCAGGACACAGCAGTATATGTATAAAAATATGTTTTGACTGAAAAAAATAGTTCTTTTAAATAGTCGCAAAGAAACATTTCTTTCAGTTAAAGAATTCCTTTTCCCTGTGCGCGCTACTGCGTGTCAACAAAAATCACCATCTCTAGTCATGACTCATGTATACCAATCGTCACTACACTCAAAGTAGTCCTGTTCTTTGCGTCCATAAATCGGCCCCGATACTTGGCCATGCAGCCGTGCACAGTCTATTCGGCGCACTGTGCACCACAGCGCGATCCCGTTGGACCGTTTCGGAAGAGAGGTGCCTACGCCACAGGATCGAATAACATTTCGTAGTTCGGCCGGCTCGCTAGGTCTACCGGTGCCACTAACCCAGAGTGCAGCGGGCGCGCCAACGAGGTGAACGAGCCGACCAAGGTCGCAAGCGCGGGTTCAAGTTCGATACACCGAACATAACAGCCAAGCTAGTTCTCTCGGATGGACAACAGTCAACAGTCGATTTCTCGATTCGCGCTCTCTCTAGTCAGTCAGTCAGTCGGTGCGACAGACGTTTTCTACCTGCGCAGGGCGGTGCTGGCGATCCCCGTTGTCGAAAATTTTTGGTCGGAAAGGCGGCTATGAAAGCGACGCCGGATTCTCCTTTCGATTTAGCTAAACAACGGTCGAAATTGCTGTTGTGCTCTCCCCCACCTCTCCTTCTATTGTGCGCATTTCACATCTGTGTGAGTAGTCTAGGGCTGTTATACTGTTGGAAACTTGCAATGGTCGATCGAATTGCTATGGAGATCTTTAAGGGGATTTTTGGATCGACGTGACGATAAAAAAGAGATTCTTTTTCCTATCTTGGGAAAGTAGTAGTTTGATGGAATAACGCATGTGTCAATGCTTTTGGCATAAATTTCTTTAGAACATATTAAAAACTGAAAATAGTTTTACGGCAATTCTTCAGAACACATACCATACTTTCAAACACTTAACCGATTAGAGGTTAGCTATGCATTTTTTTTTAAATCGTTGGTTACAGTGCATGCACGCACTAATTAATTTGACAATGTATACGTCACCAAAATATGTGCAAAAAATTATATAAATAATCTCGATCTGAGAAATACCAACGTATTGTGGCTCAACACAGCAGATAAAGCACAATTTTACTGTAATTGCCCTACTACTCCCTCAGGAGATTTAATTTCTTATCACGAATAGGCACTTTTATGATCGCGGCCCCCCAAATAGCTAGTTACGCGATGCTTTTATATCGAATACAACTGAGTGTGAGCAACACTTAGTGGCGGGTCCTTGTACATACCCACCCCCTTGAGTCGACTAGTACATCCGCACGCTTTAAGTGCTGGGTGCTGACTTCTTTCTTATTCGCAATGTTCCTACGCGCCCCATAGCGCTTTCTTCGGCTATCCGCCAATCCGAGACATGCGCGTGATTCGCACCAAATGCTGATATTCGCTTTGGGATCTCCATGACGCCGCTTACGTCACCACGCACATATACAACCTAAATAGAAGTGAAATTACGTTACGAATACCAACTGTTTTCGTGTTTACCTAAATAGGATGAAATCCAGTATCCTTCATGACGAAAATAAATAATAAGTTTTTAATTTTAAGGGTCCCATTACAAGGAATCTCCGATAGTATTGCGAAAGTTCTTTGGTCGTGTGATGTTTGGTCTTAAAAATGGTATTCTTTAAATATGAGAAAATAAATTTGTCAATTCCGGAGATCTTGCAGGAATATTGATAATTCTTGTATCGAAAAATTGTTCTTAGAAAGCTATTGTTTGTCGAGATTTGTGTGCATTAGCTTACTGAAAAAATCCTTCTGTAAGTTCGTCATCGTGAATTTGTTCATTAATAAACGGTTGTAATAATTCGTTACGATATCTCTCAGCAGTTATTGTTTGGTTAGAAAAAATATAGGTCTAATGATACGTCTCCTTGAAACTGCTGGCTAGAGGCCTATTTTTTGTGGATGTAATGAAGTTTCTACGAATTCGCGAGGCTTCTCTTCCGACTACATTCTCATATTTGGCTTATTCAAAAACCTGAAAGATGGAACCAAACCTGATTAGAAAAAAAAAGCATTTATCGAGAATGTTGTCATTAATTATGCTCTGCAAAAACCGTTGACAGTAGTGTGTTCTCGTATCAAAATCTACCTGCGTGAGTTCATGAACCATTTGAATTTTATAGGGAAATTTATTAATTTAATTAGGACAACTATTTGCCTATTAATGTTGGAGTTCCACAAGGATCAATTTTAGGTCCTATACTTTTTTTGAATGATTTAAAATTGGACAAAGTTGCAATCACTTTATATGCAGATGACATGGCATTTGGTAAATGTGATCACATTTTAACTAACACTTAATAGTTTATTGAGCAATACATTTACATGGTTTGCAATGAATGGGATTATTGTTAATGAAGATAAAAGCAGTTATTTATGTTTTCATCCTTATCGACTTCAGTCTGCTCTAGGTTTTTACTTAAGACTTGTCACTGGGTGGCAGACAGCTTCTCAATGCGGACTATATTAAATTTTTAGGAATGTGGGTAGATCGGTTTCTCAATTGAAGAGTCTATTGTGAGGGTCTGCTACTCAGACTAAGTTCGGTTTGCTTTTTAATTCGAAATTTAAAACCGATCTTAACGCGTCAGCAGATGCTTGATGTGTATC
Organism: Protaetia brevitarsis; assembly: GCA_004143645.1. Taxonomy (NCBI): domain Eukaryota; kingdom Metazoa; phylum Arthropoda; class Insecta; order Coleoptera; family Scarabaeidae; genus Protaetia; species Protaetia brevitarsis. The sequence continues at coordinate 752,780 of RXPK01000145.1, forward strand.
AGAGTAAAAAAACATTGATGCATTAACTAGATGTAAAAAGATATTGAAATCTACACACATTCATACCTAATTTTTTTACAGCAACTAATAGATGACATTCCTAAACAAGAATCAGGACGCCAAATTTACTAACTTGCGATTGTTGGTGACTCATCCCAATAATATCACCACGTGATATCATTGAGCCACTAATCAGTTCAATAGGCGACAGTAATTACCTACACGAACAAGCAAATAACCTAATTACCAATCTATAACATTGCTTTGTATGAATTTCATGTTTTCCAAGATAGCTTTATTGGAAAATTCAAATAAAACTAAGTTTCGAAGAATAGATGCGTTATAATTACTTACGGAAATTTACATTCGCCATATATAGGCTTTCATATGTAAAGTAGTTGACGATATATGATTCAACTTCCCATACATTATTACAAATTTCAAATTTTCATATCTGAAAATCTGAACTCTGGCAGTAATCACTGCATACACTAAATATGTCTACGTTTGTGTATATTATCGTTAAAGATCGATCTTGGAAGTAGCGTGCGTTGCATTGCAGCGACTGCATTTTTATGAAATGTTTAGTCTGTCACCCAAGTTCACTTCACTTTCAATAGAGCAGCGCAGTTACGTCTGGCCTAAATGTAAACTTGTGTTTGTGAGAAAATGTTCCGTCGTATTCGTGTTTATATGCCGCATATATAATATTTGTTTATTCGCATATTAATATAGCTGGTTTTAAACCTGCATGAGATTGGAAAATATGTTTTTTTTCTTCGACGAAAGTATTTCTCTTTAGTTTGAAAATATATAAATTCATTTTGATTTATCTCATATTTGAAAAGTGACGATTGTTAAAAATATCAAATGTCAAGTTCAACGTCTAAGTGTATAGTTATTAATAATTTTAATTCAACACGATTTTGCAAGATTTTTGACAAATATATATTGACATATATAAACAAAGCAACTAATAATATATATCAATAATACCAAGTGTGTATAAAATATTGCAGAACAATGGTTTTTTTTTTGAAATTAACTAGACTTAGTTAACAAATTCTTTTTGTCTTGTATGACTAAATATATTTTCATTTCTTTCTAGGTACGTGGAAGCAGAATAACTACCAGAACTTTTTGTTAAGGTCAATATGGTATTGGATATAACAAGTATGTAAGTCAGCACTTTATTCTATAGTATCATTTTACACCCATAAAAAAAGATATCCTTAGAAGTATCAAAAATAATTTACGTTTTATTTCTTCAATGGTCATTCGAAGATATCGTCAGATTCCAAACAGAAAGTCGCCTGAGATCTGTCTGTATATCAATACTTTTGAAGGAACGAACAAAATTTTTGTTAAATAATAAATAATAATAATATTTTTTTATATTGTATAGGATTGAATTCATACGACAGTTTTAACTAAAAAAATTGAAGCCCTGTACATATATAACAGGTTTTAGGAAGTCTTAATTCCTTGAAAGAAATTTAATTACATTGTCGATATTTTTTTTATTAAATTTGATTGATTAATACACCAGTCCTTTATTATGGTTTAATTATATGGGTTAAAGGTGATCATTTCCATCATACTTCTTCCATCTCTTTGGTGGAAAGTGACATTTCTGTCAATAATCAAACACATCAAATGTCAGTTCAACGATTAATCATCTAGTTAGAAATTTTAATTCGACAAGATTTTGCATGATTTCTGGCAAACATATATTGAAATATACAGGGTATTCCACGTAACTGGTTCATTAAAAGTTTATGATGTTCTATTATTTACTTATATTTGAGATTTTGGCACCAGTATCTGTTCGATTGACTATAAATGTAAAAATACCTTAACCAAAATATCACTTCCGGTTGACCGGAAATGGATGTCAACTTTCTTATTTTAAATAGAATGATATAATTTTTTATTCATTTTTGGATTCTATAACTATAAATACGTCAGTTTTCATTAGCTATTCCTATAGCTACATGTTGCCGTTTTTGAGTTATTTAAGTTTTTCTTTTTTTTTAGTCATAATCATTGCATCATTGAGAAATTAATATCTCGGTTAATACTGCAAGTAGAGACTCCAAATTTGCTATGTTATGAATGTAGATATAACTCTAAGAAATGGTAAGCACACTTTACATTCTAACACACAGGGTGTTCAAAACTGAGGAACAAAGTGACATATTTTCAAATGCAGAAAACTCAATTTTTTTAAATGGAACACCCTGTATTTTAATTCGGAATTAGGAAGCAAATATCATCCCCTATCACTTTTTATGAGCATTCCCTATACCTATTTTTAATAGATTTTGAGATATGAGCGACTTTTTGTTAAACAGACTAAGTATTCTTTTTTTTTAAATAGAACACCCTGTAAATAGTATACTATCACCCTCGGTTGAAATTTCATTTTAGCGTTGGAACCTGGCTTCATTGAACATTACCCCTCTATTATAACAGAACATTTTCCTGCTCGGATTTAATATACTATTTTCTATCTGGGTGCTGTAATGAAGCAACTTCTCAATTGGAAACCGTGTTATGATGAAGCTTATTATTATTATTATTTTCAGTACCTTTTTGATTTTGAAGTTAGTGTTATTGTTCAACCGTCGTCTGTCATAAGTTGATATTTATATTAAATAAATAATATATTAAATAAATTCAAATGAATCTGAACCTTAATTTTAAATAATTATTCAATTAAAATTGATGATTACTGAAACAGATAAACAAATAGAAAATTCGTTTCAGCAAAGTGTTTTTATTGCAGTCGACCTTTGAAAAAGTTTGTGTTTTTCTTTTGGTCTAGTTCGACAAAATTAAGCTTCATGAAACTATTTTGGGTACACATATTATTATAGTTTATATACAGGCTATTCTACGTAACTGGTTCATTAAAAGTTTATGATGTTCTATTATTTACTTATATTTGAGATTTTTGCACCAGTATCTGTTCGATTGGAACTATAAATGTAAAATACCCTAACCAAAATATCACTTCCGGTTGACCGGAAATGGATGTCAACTTTCTTATTTTAAATAGAATGATATAATTTTTTATTCATTTCTGGATTCTACAACTATAAATACGTCAGTTTTCATTAGATATTCCTATAGCTACATGTTGCCGTTTTTGAGTTATTTAAGTTTTTCTTTTTTTTAGTCATAATCATTGCATCATTGAGAAATTAATATCTCGGTTAATACTGCAAGTAGAGACTCCAAATTTGCTATGTTATGAATGTAGATATAACTCTAAGGAACGGTAAGCACACTTTACATTCTAACATACAGGGTGTTCAAAACTGAGGAACAAAGTGACATATTTTCAAATGCAGAAAACTCATTTTTTTTAAATAGAACAGCCTGTATTTTAATTCGGAATTAGGGAGTAAATATCATCCCCTATCACTTTATATGAGCATTCCCTATACCTATCTTTAATAGATTTTGAGCTATGAGCGACTTTTTGTTAAACAGACTAAGTAGCCCTGTCTTTAAATGTTTGTAGCTGGCTCTGGAATGGATTCACGTCAAATTCATGTATTATTTTTGAATAACCATACAAGAATGTTTGTTCGAATAGTCATTTCTATTAATATTGCGTTGTACGAAAGTGTAATTACATGATACATAAACACTTTTGGTTAGTCAATGAATTTGACATTAATCCCATCCAGAGCCAGCTACAAACACGCAAAGATAGGGCTACTTAGTCTGATATAAAGTGATAGGGGATGATATTTACTTCTTAATTCCGAATTAAAATACAGGGTGTTCTATTTAAAAAAAGGAATACTTAGTCTGTTTAACAAAAAGTCGCTCATATCTCAAATCTATAAAGATAGGTATAGGAATGTTCATATAAAGCGATAGGGGATGATATTTACTTCCTAATTCCGAATTAAAATACAGGGTGTTCTATTGAAAAAATGAGTTTTCTGCATTTGAAAATATGTCACTTTGTTCCTCAGTTTTGAACACCCTGTATGTTAGAATGTAAAGTGTGGTTACCGTTTCTTAGAGTTATATCTACAGTCATAACATAGCAAATTTGGAGTCTCTACTTGCAGTATTAACCGAGATATTAATTTCTCAATGATGCAATGATTATGACTAAAAAAAAAAGAAAAACTTAAATAACTCAAAAACGGCAACATGTAGCTGTAGGAATAGCTAATGAAAACTGACGTATTTATAGTTGTAGAATCGAAAAATGAATAAAAAATTAGATCATTCTATTTAAAATAAGAAAGTTGACATCCATTTCCGGTCAACCGGAAGTGATATTTCGGTTAAGGTATCTTACATTTATAGTTCCAATCGAACAGATACTGGTGCCAAAATCTCAAATATAAGTAAATAATAGATCATAAACTTTTAATGAACCAGTTACGTGGAATACCCTGTATATATTTGTATTAGAAGCTGAGTAAATTTTATTTATATATTTATTACATTTATTTATGTATTGCAGATTCTATTTTTACCAGTAGAGACCTTTCATTAAATTCAGAATTAATTTTCGAGTCAACCCCCTTTTTCAAATTTTACTCGATAGATGACCATCTGCATATATGGTTTTCAAGTATTCTACTAGGTCTTAAGCACAACATTACTTGAGTTCAGTTTTTCCATAATATATGGCACAAGTTTATTGTATTTTTCTGGAATTTTATTTTCTACCTTTTACTTTTCCAGAATCATTTTACCTATCGAGTTCGAAGTGATTACAATTATTTTAAATAATTTTAAAGTGTTGTTCGTTTAGGCTTATGTGTTTTATTCTTTATTTAATGTCTGTTTTTTACAAGTTTTACATAAGTTTGACTATCTAGTTTGCACTCTTTAATTTTAGTTTAATTTTAAACTTTTAAAAACCATTCTTAGCTGCTTTTGAATTGTAAGCATCTTTTTTTTAATTCTTTTACCATTTTAATTTACTCCCTAAAAAAAAAATAATTGTTGCACACCTCATCAATACCAGAAACGTTTGGAGCAATACATTTTATGCATCCGAACACAAACTTTGCCGAAATAAGACTCCTAACCAGCGATCGGAAATAAACGTTATGAAACGGTTCCTTAGTGTTTCGTACGGTAGGATTGTGAGAACCGTACGCAAACGCAAACGAAACAGAGAAAACATATCAATTTCTTTTTCTGTATAAAGTTTGTGTACCTGCACGCAAACGATATTCGTACGTTTAAAACGCAGGGATTGAGAACGAAACACAATGGTTTCGTACCGTACTTTATAAAAATACGTTATCTCCGTTTAAATCGTTTGTGTAAATAAACGTAATAAGTACATTACATTTAATGTACCTATGAAATGTTGGAATTTTCCTACCATTATACTTTCGTAAATTAGTGCACCTCCTTATGTACTTAGCACAGATGTTTGTAAATGCCAGCAAACATTTTTTGTAGTACTAATGTGCTCACAAAGTGATTAATTAAATATCTAGTTCCTATAATTTACTTAATGTTTATTGAATTGTTGGAATGCAAATGGTTCACTGAATCTTAAATAAATAGGGAAGTAGATATTGCCTGAAAAATATACTGGATAGATAATAAGGAGTGGTTAATGATCCGTATAATCCTTTATGTATATCTTAATTATCCCTTAATCCAAATTTGCACGCAAGTTATATTGACAATTTTAATAACGGATCCGATATTTCCACACAAATATTATTAAGAATGAAAGCAAAAGATCTTTCTCGCATTATGGCATAATTGCATATTTTGACATAGATTTAATAATATAATATACATTTAAATATAAGAAACAAAACATAGGTAGGTTTAGTAAGTGCTCTATTCATAACAAGCGCCAGTCAAAAAAAGGTGCCGCGACTAAAGATTGTCGTTTTGCGTGTTTTTTTCGGGACGAATAACGTAAATGAAACGATATGGGAAAATGGAATTAATTCGTGGTGGTAAAGTTTTGAAAGAACACGATGGCAATTTAGATACTACGATTCATATTTTTGTTTATTTTTTATTACTATTATTATTATTCAATTTAAAATGTTATATTTTTCTCAAAAATGTTTATTTCTACCTTGTACTTATTTCATTATATACAACAGAAATGCAAGAAACCAGTATAAAACACACTTGTTTACTTTTCATCCAATATTAGTGCAGTAGTACAACTTCACACTAAACTAAATAGTAAAATCGCAAGTACGTTAAACGTAGCGTACGGGTTTGCGTACTTTCTTTTTGTATTCTGTATTCGGTAAACGTTCGCATACATAAACGATTCAAGGCCACCTAAAGCATATGTACTTAGTACAGTACGATATCGTTTTGTTTCGTTCTCAGTACATTTTAATGTACTGTATAACGTTTGCGCTCGCGTACACAAACTTTATAAAGAGCGGAATAGTTTGCGCTCTTCCTAGGTACGGTACGTAAACGTACTGTTTGTTTTTGATCGCTGCTCCTAACATTATTACTAACTTCCAATATATTTACAAAAACTAGAATTGACAACTTTTAAAATACAGAAAAGGTATTAGTTTTACAGTTTTATGACTTTACACAGAGAATATTGGTTATGTTCCTTCCCTTCTTGGTATTCCATAAGCGCATTAACTGTTTTTATTGCATACCATAAAATTAGAACATACCATAATTCCTGTCCCTTAATACATTTTTTCTTTCCTAAGTTACAATTAGATACACCTGCATAAGCAAAATTAGTGCTAGACAATTTATGATAAATTATTTGCGACTGCTTTAGAAACGATTTTTTTTTTTACGTTCTCACTACATATTCGCTTTTAAGCAAATACACACTTTTCGCCAACTTTCAATTGCAAATCTATTTTTTTGCATTTTTCATGATTCCCCAACACCCGGCAGACACGAAAAGATATTCACTCCTCGTGACACTTCCATACATAACAAACGCGTATATAGATTACATCAGAAATTACGCCAGCACGTGTATCGATATCGTCTAAGTCCAAGTTGAGAGTGTATAGAGCGCTTACGACAGATGGGACTTTAGAGGTATTATAGATACACGTCTCTACTTTTGTTTAATGCCGAAATTAGGTCAACGGGCATTTAAACTAAACTCGTAATTTCCTCTTGGCGCTAGTGAAGGTTCACAGTTCATATCGTACGATTTCATGGAAATTGGCCAACTGATAGTGTGTCGTGATTATCTTACGTGTGTCAGATGTTGAAAATTGTTGACAGTTTTATCGTTATGGTGGCGTTATGTTGCTTGTGGAAAGAGGCTAGATGTTTGGCACGGTAGACATAAAGGAGTTTTGAGGAAGTTGGCAGACGCTAGCCAAAAATGTTTGTATATAATGCAGATGTTTGTAAATATGTAATAGATAATGAAAAACTTTTATGCTGTTAAGTGTAAAGGCAATTAAATAATTTTCCTTATTCACTATATTCCTCCACTTTTTTCTGTCCTTTAGCAAATTTAGTTATTTATGATTTTTTAGATATAGCTTTTACAGATCGTTCATCTTCAATTGTAATATTAAACGTCCAAGCCATTTTATTTGCTGCTCCGCTATTTATTGTCTTTATTAATGGTTCCATATTTAAGTCTTTTTCTAATTATCATATTTCTTATTTTGGCTATTCTTGTTACCTCTCTTACTCTTCTTAAATATTTCATCTGGATCGCCAAAAGTATGCTTCTTAAACTTGTAGACTAATGATTCATTTCCATACGTTATTATACTAGCTGAAACACCATTTTATAAATAATCTTTGTAAATCTTTATTTATTTTCTTTTTGCTTAGGTATAAATATCCTGGAATAGTTTTGCAATGTTATTTCATCCTTCATTTAGTTCTTCCTCCATTCTTCTAGCTGTGTTGTTCCAGAATTTGCTGCATTTAGGTACTTAAAATAATCAATAAATCTTGTTCCAGAATATTTCCGTCGATTTTTATATTTATCTCAATACTCAATTCAACTCTTGTTTTGCCCGAGTTTATTCTCATATAACTTTAATCAAGTTGCTTCTATCATAGATTAAAGTTTTCACTCCACACTTTAAAAATTCAGTGTTACTCTGCTGATGATTATAACTTTGCTATTGAAACATGCATCCAGTGTAGTGAAATTTGTAAAGTATGTAGAGCTATCTGCGCCACAGCCTTACCATTAACATACATTGCCAGAATATCTATAAACGCGCATTCCATTAGTTTGACCAATTTTAGCAAAGCGTAGCCTATATTACTGTCATGCAAGCTTGTTATAAATTCTTATAAAGCATCAACCCATATTATTATAAACAGAATTGGCCTCTTGCTGTAATCGTTCATTTACTGTGTCCATCACAATGTCTATAACTGTGGTAGCTCTCACGTAATTTGTGTTGTTTTGGTACATGTCTATCTTCCATTTCTTATCTTCTTTGGTATTCATTAAAAGCTTTACGCAAGTCCACAAATGCTGTGTAAATCTTTTTGTTGCTTCGTGCATTTATTGGCTGTTTCTAGTTAGGAATTCCTGAAAATTCCACTATTTCTGCATATTTCTTTTCCAAGCTATTTAGTTATTCTATAGCAGCGTTTTCAATCTTCTGAACTCTGTTAACCACCAAATTTGGACAAAATGGGTTGCAATAAAGAAAGAAAAAGTCTTGGCCTACTTTTCAGGTCATGCTCCCAGAGCAAGATTTCTCCATGGTTTTCCATTACTTCTTGGCGAATTCTGGCAGATAACTGAAGTCGTTCCATGGGCTCAAATATATGTAATAACAACTGATGGCTTACCGATTTATTATTCGTGACAGAACAGGCTGTTCTCTCTGAAATTACGCGATGGAATTGCAAGATAAATCAATAATATTTTTCCAGGATAAACAAATTCCATTCTCATCGCTTTTACAGGATAATAAGAGCTTATTATTGTTGCGCTTACTTAGCTGATGTATTTCCGCATTTAAACAACTTGAATGTGAATTTACAAGGACATGTTATTCATGCCAGACAAAATTTATGCATCGGATTATATTGAGAAAAAACTGAATGAACTGAACTGACACTTTCATTAATTATAGTTTGGATTGCATGAAGATGCATTTGCGTGAGCTAAAAACTCAGTTGACGACAAAGTATTTCCCAGAAGATAAACATGATTCCTGGAAAATAAAAATGGTTTCTCGAAGAGATGCGTACTAACTCCGTTTAGCGGAAACACTGTTGCTGCTGCTAAATTATCATTTGGGGTTCATGACCAGTTTTGAGATTTAAATACGTTTTGGTTTGCTCGTCGACATGAATATGGAAACTTAGGCTCAGAAGCATTAAAAATATTGTAAGAGGCACTTGGCTGTACTAAAAACTTAGTTGACGACAGAATATTTCCTGGATAATAAAAATGGTTTCTCGAAGAAATGAGTACTAACTCCCTTTATCGGAAACACTGTTGCTACTGCTAAATTATCATTTGGGATTCATGACCAGTTTTAAGATTTAAATACGTTTTGGTTTTCTCGTCGACATGAATATGGAAACTTAGGCTCAGAAGCATTAAAAATATTGTAAGAGGCACTTGACTGTACTAAAAACTCAGTTGACGACAGAGTATTTCCTGGAAAATAAAAATGGTTTCTCGCAGAGATGAGTACTAACTCCGTTTAGCGAAAACACTGTTGCTGCTGCTAAATTATCATTTGGGATTCATGACCAGTTTTAAGATTTAAATACGTTTTGGTTTTCTCGTCGACATGAATATGGAAACTTAGGCTCAGAAGCATTAAAAATATTGTAAGAGGCACTTGGCTGTACTAAAAACCCAGTTGACGACAGAGTATTTCCTGGAAAATAAAAATGGTTTCTCGAAGAAATGAGTACTAACTCCGTTTAGCGGAAACACTGGTGCTGCTGCTAAATTATCATTTGGGATTCATGACCAGTTTTATGATTTAAATACGTTTTGGTTTGCTCATCGACATGAATATGGAAACTTAGGCTCAGAAGCATTAAAAATATTGTAAGATGGACTTGGCTGCACTAAAAACTCAGTTGACGACAGAGTATTTCCTGGAAAATAAAAATGGTTTCTCGAAGAGATGAGTACCAACTCCGTTAAGCGGAAACACTGTTGCTGCTGCTAAATTATCATTTGGGATTCATTACTAGTTTTAAGATTTAAATACGTTTTGGTTTTCTCGTCGACATGAATATGGAACCTTAGGCTCAGAAGCATTAAAAATATTGTAAGAGGCACTTGGCTGCACTAAAAACTCAGTTGACGACAGAATATTTCCTGGATAATAAAAATGGTTTCTCGAAGAAATGAGTACTAACTCCGTTTAGCGGAAACACTGTTGCTGCTGCTAAATTATCATTTGGGATTCATGACCAGTTTTAAGATTTAAAAAATACGTTTTGGTTTGTTCGTCGACATGAATATGGAAACTTAGGGACAGAAGCATTAAAAATATTGTAAGAGGCACTTGGCTGCACTGAAAACTCAGTTGACGACAGAGTACTTCCTGGATAATAAAAATGGTTTCTCGAAGAGATTAGTACTAACTCCGTTTAGCGGAAACACTGTTGCTGCTGCTAAATTATCATTTGGGATTCATGACCAGTTTTAAGATTTAAAAAATACGTTTTGGTTTGTTCGTCGACATGAATATGGAAACTTAGGCTCAGAAGCATTAAAAATATTGTAAGAGGCACTTGGCTGCACTAAAAACTCAGTTGACGACAGAGTATTTCCTGGAAAATAAAAATGGTTTCTCGAAGAGATGAGTACCAACTCCGTTAAGCGGAAACACTATTGCTGCTGCTAAATTATCATTTGGGATTCATGACCAGTTTTAAGATTTAAATACGTTTTGGTTTGCTCGTGGACGTAAATATGGAAATTTAGTTATAGAAGCATTGAAAATATTAATCCCTTCCACCAAATCTTATTTTTGTGAGAAAACGTTTTTCGTCTATAGGTGCTCTAAACACTAATACAAGAATCGCCTCTTATCGCTGGAGAATAATTTGCTCTACTGTGTTTTTAACGTAGATCCACGTATGGAGAAAATTTTAAACGAAAACTAAGTGTAACCATCGCATTAATGTTTATAAACAGTGATCTTTTCTCATATAATGATTTCATTATTGTTTAGGATATTTCCAGGTTGATAAACGATACTCTGTAGAATAATTTTTTATTTCTGCTAAAATCTTCCCAGATACCAACATCGAAATTTAACCATTATCAACAAAGACAAATATATCGCCTTGCCGTATCGTGCGTTGTAAAAGATTTTTCACGAGATGAAGACATAAAAATACCGGCACGTGGAATAATATCTTAGCCAGCTCTTCATCGTGAACGGAAGCCCGGTCACCTACGCGTTCGCTGGACATGCGAGGAAAAAACGAATTATTACCGGAATATGGCGCGTCCGTCACATAAATCCTGACGACTCCGCTTTACAGAACGGCCGGCGACCAACACCGCGCGCAAACCGATCCGACCTGTGTAGGACGGCGTGTACCGAGCGCGATATATCTGGTACAGGTGCAACCGTGTCCACCTAATAAATTTCAGGTCGACTTCGTGAAGCGGACAACCGTCGACATTCATTGAACCATCGCGTCGGCTGCTGGCGCTGCTGTTAAAAGACGGGCACAGCTGAAACGAGAGTGCACGGTGTTATAAGATAGATTGTTGAGGATGCGTGCCGCTTTACTGTTAGAAAGTTGACAAAATTATGTTGATATTGTATGAGCATAAGAGACGAATTTTTGTAATTCAGTTTAGTTGAGATTATCTCTTGTACGCCGGTGGCCTCTCTTATTCTGAAATATATTTTCGTGAAACAGAAATGTTAAGAACATCGAGGAAAAAAGGAAAGCAATACAAAATAATACAAATTAAAGATTAAAATGGAAACGTAATAACAGAGGAAGGAAAAATAAAAGACGAACTGAAGTATGACCAACCTTTGCGTGTAGCAAAGACATGGAACTAGTAGAAGGCCAAAACTAAACATACCACACAGTAAGAAAATTGTAACACTAGAACTACACTATACGCCGAGTTCATGGAGGTCCCTCTAAATAGTGTAATTTTTTTAACACTAAGTGTAGTGTTAGTAGTTAGAAGATATTTAATATGCCTTAATGTAAATATATAATATCACTACTAGTGCGAATGTTATTGCTTCTTAGTGTTTATCTAATTTTTTAGTGTAGATCGTAAGGGCACTACTAGTGTGCATTAAACAACATCAATAGTGATTGTTAACTCTAGAAAGAGGTAATTTTCTCTATTAAATGTTGTATCAATACTACTGTAACGGAAGGAAAGTAAATTAAGTTTCTTATTCACTAATGAATAAAGCAACGACCGTGTTCGTTGAGATAAAACGTAATTACTCCGACATAAAATAATTCTATACATATACAGTACTTATATAGTATAAAAATAAACTCAAATATTGAAATTAAACGAATCGACAAAACACGAAAGTAGTTTTTTGAACATGTTGAACATCTTATCATCCTTGCTATCAGGTGTTCTTCTACTGACGATGCAGTAACTCAACACTGCGGCATTTTATTAATTAGAAAATTGATAAGAGTCTCGACCTATTTATCTTCTCCCTTTCTGATGGTATCCTCCTATGATACAATTCTAAATAAATGTATTGTTTATAGTATATAGGCAATCACTTAGCTTTTATTTTACTGCAGCACGTATGTCATACATAACCTAACTAGAATAGCGTATTGGCGGCTGATGTGCCTACATATGTACGTCTTTTCCACTGAAGCACTGAACACTAAACCGTTACAACTATTCTGGCCAATCAGAACGCATCGTAACTGATCATGTGTTATTACAGCGCGCGAAATACAATTCTAGTGATTATATTCTAACGGGAACAAACACTACCCTAAACTTACCTAGTTTTAAACTAACTCAGAACAAACTTATTCCAAAAGTTCGTTATTTCTGAGGCTGAAATTTTGGTGGTAAAAATCTGGCGTTGAATTTAAAATTTATGTATATTACAAAAATTACTTTTAATGACCACCATAGGTCTTAGGATACCAATCGATGTGAACCTGCCTGAACCTATTGCTGCCTCTCTCATATCGTCTCGTGATAGCAAAAAATGGTTTTGGGTAAGGTTCAGGGCGAATGAGTGTTCTACGACTTTTGTTACTAGATTGTAACTATAAAACTCTGTACTGTACAATATGACTGAAAAAAAAACAAACGATAAGGCTGGGAACATGTTTGTACGTTTAAAATAAGTTATAAAAGTCTAATGGCCTTCTATACCAACTTGTTTAAATAAAATGCGGGTTTGATTTTGATACCTTTACACGTAGCCCTATCTTGCATTGCTCTCCTACCTCTCATCTTCGGTGTACAGCAGCACCTACTGTATCGAAATTCGTGTATGTAATGGCGGGAAATTTGAATATAGACTAGATATAATATATAAACTAAATTTTAAATTTTATCGACATTGAAGACCTAGGAGAGCCGACCAAGTATGATATATATATACAATTAACAGAATCGCCTCTATTCCTCAAGTAAATATAGTAGTCTACTTCCTCATCCAACTAAATTCTATTAGTTGATATCAAAGGGTATATCCGCTTCGGTTTAGAACTGGTTTCCCAATTCTCCATCAACATCTCTTTTACTTCGTTAGCAGTCATGCCTTGGTAGATTTTGTGTCTTGTCTCGAGAAGTTTGTCAATGCGCGACTCATATACATTATGTTCCACAATAGCGGACCCAAAATCGATTGCTGAGGTACCACACTATTAACTTCAATACTGTTGATATTATATCATCCGTCACCAGGACCAGAGTTCTGCATCAGTATGTATTTCAGTAGTTCACATATTTATACCGTTGCAAACTTGCAAACTTCACACGTCAACCTATAGGTAGGTATTACATTATCCCACCATAAAGCTAACGGACAATTCTAAGAAAAACACCTATGTACGTATTATGTTTTCCACACTATGTAATAAGCAGTAAAAACATACCAGTAAAAGATATGTTCAGCACTACTCCTAAGAGGAGTGGCATTTAGTACTGGTAAAACGCCTTGAGTAATCTAACAGAACTCCTTTTCCTGTTAGACAGGGTATTGTAGAAGCAGAGATAATGCAAGTTTTCACCGTCATTATCCGGGAGAAAAATAAGATTGAATGTTAGTCATTATATTATGCTCGACTGGTTTCGTTATCATTAAATAGACTGAAGTTATTACTGAGATATGCAAATTAACAATATAAAAATATAGTACATGCACTGAGAGAAATATGATTTTCATTTAAAAGGAATTGCATTAAACCAAAAGTTTTTTGCGTTTTCTATATGTCCAACATGATTTGATGTTTCCTTGAAAATAAAATAATAAATTAAAAAATAATATAGTTTTCGTTGAAACAGTTTATTCTTTTAAGTGCAAGATATCGATAGTTGATTCAAGTCCTCTTTATTTTGAACTTGAAAACTATGCAGATTGGCAGAAAACCATAAGCATGGTGATTCAAGAGGTTTTTCCTTTTCTTATAACATTTATTCATTCTAAAGACTTAAGCGTAAACACAACAAAATGCCGTAATCATTTTCAATCGAAATGAAAATGAATTATCTCAAAAAACCCATGCACTCAGAAGGGATTTGCCGTTAGAATGTTGTAAATCCCAGTAGTATTGGGAGTTGGTCGCAGTGACCACCCCTAACACTCTAGTGTGCCATTAAAGAAATCGTCCTTTCAATGCCGATGACTACTATCAGATGTTGTTCTAGTAAATGTACCAGATGAGTATGTTACGATCGTAGTTTCCAGCCTATTTTGTGCGAAATATTATCTGTTACTGGAATGAAATAGGAGATGCGCCATGTATGTGACAATTTCTCTACTACATATAAGTATATCTGCTCATGTGCTGCACTATATAGGGAGAAAACTGCTATACGAAAATAAAATGCGATATTTATTTTTACTTACATGTAAATATTTAATTAAGTTAATAAATACTGCGCTAGATTCAAATAAATCTACTAACCAATTTTTTGTTTGATTCAATACAGGAATGTTTTTAATATTCCTAAATCAAGTATCTAATAATTTAGTAACTGTAACCAAATGCATGAAAAATGGTTGAAAACAACAAGATCGCTTTTCCCGTGTATAACAGTTTTAAAACCTTCAAATACTATATACTACTGTAAAGTTCCTTGGCTTATAAGTAAATCAGCATTAACTGAAAAGATTCCAATTATGTCTGAATTTTCTTTAACCTTGCGCGAAAAATATTCACTTTTGTTCATTATTGTTTGCGTATCTGAGACTTATGCACGTGGGAACATGAATAAAACTAAAATACTTCCGCGTAAAAAAGCACTCAGCTTGAATACAGGTGCTTGCATTTTCCGTTAAAAGGCAAAAGTTTTAAATCAATGTATACATGCGTGTCAACGCAAATAAACCAAAACGTTCGGGTTTTTTATTTAAAATACTGTTTATAATTCAATAATACTTAAAAGAAACTAAAATATATTGTTAAATAAGTACAGAATAATAACAATATAATATGTAATGTGTATTGTCTTACTTAAATAGAAGTTGTAAAGACATTATAAAATATTAATCAAAACTAAGGTGCATTCCATTTAATTTAGGTTACTTTTCGTCGAAAAGCATGTACTTAAGAAGAAAATAGTCTTCCGGCAAAACAGCACGCTATTTTCAATTAAAATAAACACTTTTCTGAGAAAAGGTATTCTTTTCGTTGAACAAGATAAAAAACAAAAGTTATAAAACTTTTCATTTAATGTAATCTCTTTTCTGAGTGTGGAATTCATATAAGTTTTAATGATAAATTGATAAGTCTGCTTATCAGCAATATTGGGGGTTTACGAAAATTGGATCGGTATACACCGATGTACCGAAAGTGAAAGGAAATCATAGCATTTACAATGTGCTAGAACAGGATAGAAAATCGGTAGATACCTTATAATCCAATTTTTGTAAACGCCTATTGTGTCATTAGTGGCACCGCTAACATATTTTGCCAATTGCTCGTAAAATTGCCTCATTTATTGCTAACTAAAATAATGTAGACAAATTTAGAAGCAATTGCGAAAAGTTCTTTTTCTATTTTGCGTTCATAAAAACGCAATTGTAACACGCTTTTGCGTATCGAAAAGTGCTTCATTGTGATACGCCTTTTTTCATTTCTATAGGTTGGCTGTATTGAATACATTATGACAGAAAGCAAAATTGACGTTTAATGCATGTAAATTGTAAATACTTTAATCAAAAATTCTATACAAATTTAGTTTACATTGTTATTGTTATGAAACGTGGAATTACTGTATACATTTACACTGAGGAACAAGTATTTGAGCATGTATTGTTGCCAGGCAAATTCTTCGTAAAAAGTTTTGCTGAGTTATGTTATTGGCTTTAATGGTAGACTCTTGTGATTGAGAATCATTCGATGATATAACTCTAAAATGACCAGATGTACTTGGCCCTGATAAGTTGTGCGCTACAGCCACTTTACTTTTCATAGATGTTTCGATGTAACCCTCAGCTACCGCAGATGACTTCCATCCACCATGACGTTTTATAGTCAGCAAATCACTGCCTGCGTCTGCTAAGTGTGTAGCACTAGAACGTCTGAAGCAATGTCCAGTATAAAGCTCTGAATTGGGCAATTTTAGAAAATCAGCTATTAATTTAGGCATTTTGGCCAATCGTATTAATTCCAATCGGGCACGATATACAATAACCATTGCGATGTAAGGAAGAATCTTGAATGATAATATTTTTGTCGCAGGGCGACATATTTTTTAATTAAAGTAATCCATCTTTCATCCGTAATTGCAAAAACTCTTACGATATTATTTTTTGTTTTAGGTACTGTCACCAAAATAAATCACTCTTAAATTTCTAAATCATGTAACATATTTGTTAATTCATCTCTCTCTACAGGCACCTGTGTAACCCATTATATAAAAACGATCTAAATTATAATCCATTACATAAAAAATTACATTTGCAAATAATATCGACCTTTATTGCTAAATACAATGCGTCAGAACCTTCTTCTATAAATTTATTAATATCTTCAATGCATAAAATTTTAGATTTTTAGCCTCGTATCCCTCAGAGAATGTTTTAAATAGGCTTGTAATTTAATATATTTGATATGTCTGTATTTTTATAAATGAAAAGAGCAAGAACGAAGCATGGAATACATAGACCATAAGGTAGAAATTTCTTATTTTTACCTTGTAATTCAAAATATGCCAATAAAATGTTTTCAGATATTGTGTTGACATTATTCTGTACAGCCCATAGTTCAAATTGATGGTAGCATTTTTCATATACTGCTTTTGATTTTTTCGGTAATAAATTTATGACGGCGTTATCCGCAATTTCACGCAGTTTGTGGTGCGTACAAGATAAATTCTGTCTCAGTATCACTCATTTTTACAGTTTACAGAGACTATATTTATGAAATATATTGTTTAAAACCATTTAAAATAGCCGAATTTGAATTTTGAATTCGTCAACATGTCAATCGTATGTCAATGTGACTTCATATAAAAATAAACTCAACATTTTTTAATGAGATTTTTATTAAGTATTTATTATCAATTGATAATGCAAAATAGAAAAAATAGTATAAAGGGCTCGTTTCATAAGGCTTTTTGTCGCACTCGTTCATTGAGAAACCCGCTGGGGCTCGTTTTCTAAACTTGAACTCGTGCGACAAAATCATGCCTTATGAAACTCGTACTTTAATATACTATATCGAGAATGCTTATCTACCTAAATATAAATGCTAACGTATTTCCTTTGGAATTGCAAATATTTAGTGCTTTACGCCACTTGCACGGGCCACTTGTTTACATTCTCCCACCTAATTAACGCAAAACTATTTAGGCTTTTTCGTGATTGTATATCAACGAATACATAACATGACACATAGCAATACATGAGTTATTTAAGAGCGTAGATCGTCCAGTAAAATATAATGGATATTCTAAGCTTAAGCGGACGTATTTCTTACGAATGGGAAACACAATTTTTATTTTCTTCGTTTGTTTACTTAAGCAAATGGTTGCTTTTTTTTTACTTAAAACAGTATTATGAGTATTGTGTTTATAGTGTTCACTCAGGAAACTAGTATATACATAAGACTTACAGTATTCTTTTTCTCTCGGTCATTTACTTTTTCCTTTTCTCATTGAACTTGTCTGTCGTGTGTATTCCATATAACGCGGACGAGTAGTTAATTACTCGAGTTGAGCACAGACGTGTCGTTGTGATGCCTCACGATGACTACGGACGTAGCACTACAAGTAAACGAGGCATGTTAATTGCCTTTAATTCGATACATTTCGCTGTGATTGACAGTTGCGAGAACGCCGTCAATGCGATTGCGGTTTTGTTTTTCATCATAGGTACATATACCTACCACATAAATATGTACATACCAGCATCCGGACAGTTTTCAATCGTTTGATTGTCATGATGTGTCGAAACAAATCCGGTTGGCAAATTGCAACAGTTATACGTTTGATGTTATGTCATTGATTGTTTTTATTGTATAATATCATACAGTTAACAATGTTTTATTAATAGTTATCAAATAGTATAAAATAATCAAATTTTACCGACGAATAACCCTATGACTAAGAGCAAAGAATATTAAACTCGATAAAGTTATGATCATATTTCAATAAAATTATTAATTACACCCAAACGATAATCATCTTTATTAATAACACACCCATTATTATTAACAATCATTTACTCTGTGATGAAGAGTATTGATGAGACAAAATCAATTTTATATCACGATTGTCAATAGGAAGCAGAAAATCACATGAGTAATTCATAGCCTGTCGAAGCGTACAGCAATTGTCACTTGGCAATAGTAAATTTAGCAGTACTTCAATGAATCGTCCGTGAAATCAGAACCGTGTATGGATTCTGCTGGCTTTTGAAAAATTTAACCGGTATAACTCTGACCATTCACTTGACCGGTCGGTTAGTCAATTGACGAGTAAGTAAAAAAAAAAGAAATGCATGGGAATGCGCATTCGTTTCAATGGAAATGGTGGAGAATATTCAATGGATGCTATTTAATATTTGAATTTTGAAAGATTACAATTAATTGTAGACTGGTGAGGAAATGGTTTGCGAAGGAAGCGAAATCAGTGAAGCATTTTCTGTATAATTTAGATATTTTAAAGGCAAAATACATATAGAATACAGGAAATAGCTATATCTCCATGTGCTTCTCATGGAAAAGAACAAAAATAAAGATTTGTCTAAAGAAGTATGTGGTAAATGTATAAAAGACTAAAAATAATAAGTAAACCTAATTAAATCAATTTGTCTTTTATACAGGTGATTCTCAATATATGCGACAAACTTTAAGCGCTGATTCCTGAGGTTATTTTGATCATAAAAGTTCATATGAGTATATGTCCAAAACGGTTTGGTTTTAAAGTTATTGAATGTTTAATAATACACTGTTAAAATATTACGGTGTTGGCGTTAATTTTGCGCTAGTCAAATATTTTAGTGTGGATTTTTCCAAACTTTGCCATACGAGTTGACTACGCGTATTTAATAGAACAGAAATGACTAGAATTTCGTGTGAATTCTTTGTTCAGATATGAGGATTGACTATTTTTCTAGACATTCAGAAGCGTCAACCAATCAGAATTTTTCCCTGGGATAGAAATATAGAAACCCCACCTATTCTAATACAGTATTGCATTATACGCACCACCTGCATTGCACGTGTATCTGTTTCGGTTTGATTCTCCGTATTAACATATCCAAAACAAACCACCAAATGTGACTGACTTGCAAAGTGTAACTCGTGTTATTAAACGTTTAATTCCAGTGGGCATAAAAAATTTCAACATCTTAAAGATGTATTGGGAACATCTATTATGCAATTAGTTTAGACTTGAATCAAATAGCACTAAACATTCACTTATTTTATAATGGTTCTCAAAAATCATTTTAAAATTGGTACGTTTAGTTGAAACCAAAACGTTGAATGAGTGGTTTTGCATATTTATATTGAGGAAAACGTCTTAAAGAGAGAATATATATAGCACTAAGAAATAGGAGTTGCATATTAAAAAGACGTTGTGTTAGAAAATGGTGTTAAAACACCCAATAGATCGCATTCATTTAGTTAAACAGCTAGTAAATATGTCTAGTCTAGATCAAATAAAATGTGACTAGAAGTATTATTTATAATTCCACGTGTCAGTGTGACAAAATAACCCCTTAGCAATAGACAATACTTGACTATCTTTGCTCGTCAAATTTAAACTTCTATAGTTCTCGACCAAAATAACACGAAAAGAGTGTGGACCTCTCCTGACTATTAAATTAGTCAAAAAAGTGTTAAAATTTTCAACAGTGTAAATTATGAACTATGACTAACACGATATAATATCACAGTTGGTTCTTCAAAAACTATTGTTTGAGAGGGAATTGTTATTTGTCTTTTCAATATTGTCAATAGTTGTTCAGAGTATTCATTCAGTTTATTGCCAGTTTCTGTTTCTCTAAAATGAATTACACGAATGTTGAGATTGTGATAGCATTTCGTTTACAGTCTTGCAAATGGAAATTCGCGGTGCTGCTAGACGTCTTTATGAAGAACGATACCCGAACCGTATCATCCCGTATCATTCAATATTTGCCCGTCTTCACCAACGTCTTAGTGAAACGGGAAATTTTAAAAAAACGGACGACTGATAACGAGTACCCCTCTGCAGTGAGAACTCCACAAGTTGAAGAAATGGTACTAAATGAAATTGAGGAACATCCTACTACAAGCACCAGAAAAATTGCGTTTGCTTTAAACATTAGTCAGGCCACAATTTAGAGAATATTGAAAGATCAACTGTTGTATTCATATCACATTCAAACGGTGCAGGCACTTTTGCCGCAGGATTTTCCGCAAAGAGTGGCTTTTGTCAATGGATGCAAAACAAAATCGCACAAAATCCTGACTATTTCGCTCAAATATTCTTCACCGACGAGGCTACCTTCTCTAGAAACGCGATTATTAATTTTCATAATAATCACATATGGGTCGAAGAAAATCCGCACGAACTAGTGAATGCCCGTCATCAACATCAATTCTCTGTCAATGGTGTGGCTGGAATTGTTGAGATCATTTATAGGTCCACATTTTTTACCGATGCGGTTAAATGGACGAGGTTATACCGCAATTTTCTTGAAGAGGAGCTACCACACTGCTACAAGAAGTTCCGTTGCAATTCAGATTACAAATGTATTTTATGCATGGACGGTGCTCCAGCGCATTTTAGTTTAGTTGCTCGCCGAGTTTTTGGACAATACGTATCCAGATTGTGGATAGGACGGGGGAGGTCCACCAACCGTGCCTCCTCGGTTCTCCAGACTTAAATTCTTTGGGACTTTTTTTCTCTGTGGGTCACCTTAAATCATTAGTTTATACGACTCCATTGAAAATGTCGATGAACTGAGAAATCGTGTTATGGCAGCTTTTCAAACAATTCGAAATACCCCTGGTGTGTTAGAACGGACTCGCCAGTCAATACGGAGGAGGATAGAAGCTTGTATTGCAGTTGGGGGCGGTCATTTTCAACAGTTAGTATAAGTCAATTTTTTTTACTAATTATTTTGTTAATTTATAATAAAACATTAATTATGTAACTTACTATTAAACATTGTACAACTTTAGAACTAAGCGATTTTGGACATATGTTCCGTTATGAACTTTTATGATCAAATAACCCCCCAGAAATCAGCGCTTAAAGTTTGTCGCATATATTGAGAATCACCCTGTATAATATTTATAGTTAAATAAGCAAATAATTTTGCTCTTTCTCGACATTTTACTGTGTATGCTTATGTTAAACGTTAATGTCATATATATGAAACTTAGTACTGACCTGGCGCGCAGACGAAAGTTGACCACTCTACTTATTACCATCATACACGAATCATTGTATAATATCTGTTTATACATGGCAATTTCTTATTTGTATATGCCCCAATTTAGCATACTAATTTGCACGCAATATAGAAAATTCATTCCACCCCATTTATTTGCAAATATACGTACATAAAACGCGAAATCGGAAAGAATATGATCATTACCACACCACTTGTGCCTCTCATCCGACAGGTAATTAACAAAACCTGTCAATACGCTGCTAATTACAGCAAAACACATGTCGATGTGATTCCTATGGTAATGAACTCAGTCTGCACTTATGTCGCGTGGACAAACCACTTTAACGAGTTTTTTTTTCTTCACTGATATACAGTAACGGCCAAATGTGTTGGAATCGTCCACGAACACATGTGAGTTTTTATTGTCTTCGTTGGTGTTTTTCGTTTCTCTTTTTGAGATCCTGAACATATAAGGCTAAGAAATTACAAAAGACATGGAATGAGATGCTTGTAAAGAGAGATAATATAATACTACTACCAATAACAGATATGATTTCTACCTTATCCCATAGATTTATAATTTATTTTATGAACCAAAAACAAGGCTATGATGGATAAAAAAAAACGTTTTTTTTTTACAATTCCTCGAATTCAATAGAAACAAAAAACCCACTGATGCATTTATCTAATGCAATTACAATTTCAAAATTACAACAGACACTAAAAATATATATATAGAAAAGCATTAATAAATAATTTAATGTGCCATAATTAAATTCAAGGTCCCGTTTCGTGGTTTATTAACTGAGGAAGCAGTTACTACTAGAACACGTCATTAATAATAACTTTATGCTAAACAGATGTAGCGTGGATGCTTAAACGCGAATTTAAACTTACGTATATCTATTTTAGACGCTAAAAAAAAATGTTGAAACTCTCACACGTTGTTAGCTGCGATCGCCTGTAGTCTTATCTGGTATTTCGAACACTCGTATAGCTGTGATAATTCGCTATTGCTTACAATAATTAATCAATTTCTAAATATTTACTTTATTGGTATGCGTAAGATAACTGATTAGTCATCTATGTATGTATGTATAACAGGTGTGATGTTTTGCATTTTTTATAGATGTATAGTTATCTTTATAAATATTATACCTAAATAGCTACATACAATGAGGCATATTGTTAATATCTTGTAATCAATACTTCTTTCGTTATTGTGGAATTAAATAATAGGGCTTCAGTAATCAATATGTCATTTTACTATAGATAAAATATTTATCAAATATTATTTGCAATTGTGTTTAACACTCGTATCGATAATATTAATTCTTAGAATACTTAACATTATTAGCACTTGAAATTATGTGTTAATATCAATTATGTAACTGACATACAAAGTGGGAATTCAGTATAGTATAACTATATAGTAACAAGACTATTTTTATGTGGCTTCCAGAAATATTGTACGAATTTTAATAGCGTACTTTTACGGCTAACCTAAACGTTACATAACACCTGAAGTTCGCACAAATAATAATTATTTTCGTCAAAACAATATTCTTTCTCCCCAGGTATTTTAGTATTTTAGTTTTTTTTGCAATTAGTGCCGTAACCATACCATTTATTCCCACTAGTGCCGTAATAGGTCTATTACAGCACTAGTTTCGTAATAGAAATGGAACATTTAAGCAGATTTATTTGAGTGGTCACAGTTGCAACAAAAATTGAAGATGTCAATATGACATTTTGTAAGCAAGTTTGAGGTTATTTATTAAAATCTTGTAAGATTTGATATTTTAATTAATCTTTGAAATAGTACAACTATTATAAACATTTATATTAACGTTTGAATTATCTTTCGAAGTGATAGTGATACCGTGTGCAGTAGAACATTCTGTTGAAAATTATCTTCTCTGCGATAGTGATATTGCTTCTGTTGGAGTACTCCAAACTGTAAACCATTCCCAGAAGTTCCAGAGTAGATCACCTTATTTTCCTGTGCAAACATATTTCCAACATCAATTTTATTTTTCATAGAAGAGGCAACGTAACCTTCAGCAACAGCTGTGCTTTTCCAGCCACCTAATCTGTTTATAGTTAAAATATCACCTCCAGTATTTGCTATATGTGTCGCACTGGATCTTCTGAAACAATGTCCTGTTATAAAAGATGAGGATCTGGTAAATGAAGAAAACTGGCAATTTGTTTAGGAACATTTCCTATGTGTTAATACCGATAGGCTATTAATTAAGCAGCCATGACGATAAGTTAGAAAAAAACGTTTTGTGAGTAACTGTTTTAGGCCGCAGATTATTATATTTTTTTATAAGTTCGATGCAGTTACACTCATCACTGCGAACATTCTGGGTACATTGTTTTTTGTTTAGTATGTTGACTATAATGGAATCAGAATTGTATTGAATATCTTCCACACATATATTAATTAATTCTTCTCGCCTACAGGCTCCATTATATCCTATTATCAAAATAACCTAGAATATAAAGAATTTACAAAAAAATAACGAAATAAAATCAACACTAACCTTATTAGCTAAGTATATTTATCTCGGCTTGTTTCAAAATCTATTGAATATCTTCTTCTTCTAAAATTTTAGATTTTTTGTTTGATAACCTTTAGATAGCCGTTTTAATCATGGTTGAAGTTTCATATATTGATATATCCACATTCTATACATTTAAACACGATCCTAACATCGAATAAATCGACCATAATGATGACGATTTATAATCTTTACGTAGCATTTCAAAATAAGCAAGTAAGACGTTCTCAGAAATATTGAAGAATTTCCTTTTTTTTGCACCATTTTCAAAATTTTTTATCGCTTTGATACATAATGTACGATTTCTCCGGAAGTAAATTATTAATGGTTTTTCAGCAATTTGCCGTATTTCAGGCTGAGTGCATGAAAAAAGTTGTAGATCCAATTAAATATTATATAAGTTACTTTAGTAATATAATATAAACAAATTTCAAAAATGTGTCAATTTCTAAATTAACTTGTCAATTTAAATCTTTGCCAAACCAAGGTGACAACTGGTGACAACCGCCACAAAATTTCCCTAGATTATTCAAATTTTTCTCGTTTTGCTTTTACAAAGAGAAATTTTCAAACTAATTGCAAAAAATAGCATAAAAGACACGTTTCATTCGACATTAAAGCACTTCATTCAGTTAAGAAACCGTGGCTACGCCACTCGTTTCTTAAACTCTGAATTCGTACTTTGAAACGTCAAAATGAAACTTTAATTCTTTTAATATACTATTTTGGTGTAAATAAAGCTTTCAGGGAACGTATTTACATTTCTACAGGATGAACAGGATTCAAGGTTTAAAGAGAAGTTAGGTCTAACAGGACAAGACGGTATAAAATACGCTGTATATGTGCACCTAATTTTAAAATATGAAGCTTAAGAATATTTATTTCATTTTTAATAATCTTTTTTGATAACTTTTATAATATCAGATATATCGAGCTTCCACATATTAATGCGCCAACCTGTATATTATAACTTATTAACGAAATACGCCAAAATAAATATTTGCCGGAATTTGGTGGAATTTATTCTCTCTACTGGGATTAGCATCGTAACCATCTTTTGTTTGCATTATTACTGCTCTTTGTACTATGTACCTATTATTGCAATAATAATATACTCATTGCTCTGTTGTAGGTAGTATTTACAGAATTTTATAACAATGCGCAATCGAGGTAAATATAATAAATGTATTTGAGTAATCTAGACGAATAAATATTCTTTTCCTGTAATTGTATTCATGTTAATTATGTAATTTTATATTTCCCAATTTTATAATAGAGGGCAATATGTGTAGGTATATCTATAGCATTGCGGAGATGATTCTATCATATACATTTTATATTAATTAATTCAGAATCATTGACAGTAGGCATAGGTGTTCCGCAGGAATCAATCATGGACCCCATTGTGTTTAATTTTATTTCCACATATACACAGACTGTTCGTTGCATATGGGGTCGATGTTATTGATCGTCAATAGTCGGAGCACACTATCGGATCATCACTTCATCAGTTCTAGTGATGTGTATAAAACTGCTTCTTTACGTTAGCAGCTATACACCTGCTTCTGCTACTTTTGCTTAGCAGTTTAAAAAAGCTGCTACTTCTTCTAGCAGTTTTCCTTCAATAGCGGTATACGTCAAGCAGATAATCTGTTTCTACAACTTTGCATACTGCTCCAAAATCTTGTCTTTTGTAACCGCTAGTCACTCAATACTTATATGTATTTATATTGCGAGTGACTCTAATATTGATTCAGTAACGAGTGGAGATGCATACAGTGTGTTAAAAAAAGGTTGTCGGATATTTTATCCAATTGTTATACTGGTGGAAATAAACAAAAAGTCTTAGTCCAACATGGGTCGCAATTCAATTGTTTGACATATAGTCGATTCATATGTTTTAGTAGGATAGAAAATTTGTCAAAGAAATTCTGATTCGCAATTAAATTTAAACCAAATTTATTTAAAGTAAAACTTAAGAAATTGTTCTACATGTCCACCGTTCATTTCTAAAGCACGCTTCACACTTCTTATGAAAGACTCCGACCAATTTTGAGTGTCTGCAGTTGCCTGAGTCTTCCAATGTTTTCACAGATCGTGCGTACACTAATTGTTTTAGATGCCCAAACATAGAAGTCTAGAGGGTCAGGTCAGGGACCTAGAGGCCATGCAGTGGGCACACGTCCTGTCCATTCTCGTGTAATCTTATTTAAGAAATTCTAACTACGGATGAAAAAATCGCAGGAGCACCATCGTGCATCAACCACATATTTATCTGTTAAAAAGTTGCACGTCTTCCCAACAAAACGGTAATTCGTTTCTTAAGATAAAATTAAAACGATAGGGAGAAATACCTGGACCAATTAAACAGTCTCCAAAGACTAGCAAGCCAAACATTTAGCGAAAACCGTGTTTTGTGATGCAGTTCAACAACATGCATGGGATTTTCATCTGTCCAGACTAATTGTTATGAAAATTGAATATTCCGTCTCTTGTTAAATCCAGGCTTCGTCACTAATAAAAATCTGAGTCCAAAATTAGGATTTCTGCACTTCGTAAAACCCAATGACCAAAAACCCTACGTGCATCATAATCGAGAGGAGCAAAACTTGCACGCGTTGAATGTGGTAGGTATAGAGCTGGCTGTTCCCGCAGAATCTCCACATGAGAGGATGACTGACGTTCAGTCTGCGGCAAGTCTTCGGGGCTAATATTGGGTTGTCTTCTTACCCATCTCAAAATATCTAATCTACTGCGGAGAAAGAACTGATCTATGTCTACCAGAACCACCCATTAATTTAATGAACCAGTTTCGACAGCCGGATTGAAGTCTGAGAAATCTTATCACTCGTAACAACCGATTTGGGAAATCTTCGCATACATACGCCGTGCTCAGTCATACCTTTCGCAGGACCAATACATTTTCTTTGCTGTTGTACTTATGCATAATTTGAGAACAAAAAAAAATTGACGCAAATGATAAATAATCTGATGACAGATGTCTGACAGAACTAATTTTAAGTCACAATCAGTTGTTATTATTATAACCACCCAAATTCATATAAATGACAACATCATAAACAATGATTTTTTTTTCTTGCAGTTGCAAGTTACCACTAAAGTTTATTACTAGAATAAAATACAGCCAACATATATTAAAAAGTAGCAGCTTCTTTTGATATTGAATAGCTGCTACAAACTGCTAACGGTTGTCAGCAGCTACAAAATAGCAGTTTGTGTCGTAGTAACCCATCTTAACGTTCATGGATTCTATTAATTGTTCTTGTTGCATTTAATAGATAACTCAGACAAAATACCTGGTCCTGTGTGCAATTACACTTTGCATCATGCAATCATTAAAGTAACTATTCCGATGAGTGTTTAAAAAAACAATAAAAAAACACATCGCTTTCATAGAAATTCTGACGTATGTTGTACATATGTAAAAAATTCCTAAGATCCTTTGAATTTTATTACAAACACTTCGTGTTAATAAAAATTCGATTACATAATCTGAGCCATACGTGCATAACAAAACTACAAGTATGTAAATTCCACAGAATTAATTATTAATGACCAAATGATTTCCCATGCTGTTCTGTTCTTGCGATTTTAATATTAGTCGTGGATTAGTCGTCACATAGATGAGATTTTAATAAAGTTTTCCCTTTTATCGTAAGCAGAAAGACAGAAAAGTAGAATTTCCCCGATGCAACAGCTATATAGTGTATTATAAGTGTCCGTGCGGAACGTAGTACGTATCGTGCATGGTGCTGCATACCTTCTTTACTTGAACCGGAAGTTCGTTTGTGGTTGTGCGCGGCCCTGTATTGCAGAAGTTAATGCCCTGGTTCCCAGTCGGAAAATTATAGTTGTTAAGGTAGATAGATATACCACTTGTTTTCTGTGTTTACGTGTTCTTATCTAAAACGGTTAACAACATATGTTACACACAAACCGTCTTTCGTTGGTCGATTCGTGTGGTGAAAAAGATATACTTTGTGGTGGGTCATACTTATTCGGGTCTAAATTCCAAGAATATACAGTTTGAGAGAAAATAATATGATACTTGGTGTTGATTTAACAGCTTTACAGATCTTGCCAGGTCATAAAATAGATGCCAATAAGACAGAAAACTGCAGTAAATCTATTTTTTTTGTGATATGCTTTAATTAAATAATAAAAATTCGACTGCATAAGGAATCAATCAGTTAACGCATTATGAGGTTACTTCAAAAGCTCTTCAAATTAAAACTGTATTCGTCAGGAATACAGTTTTAATTTGGTTTAGCGCCCCTCTGTTTAATAACGACAAATATATTTAATAAAACTAATTAACAATGCAAATTTTATTAAGAACAAACAAAATTAATACAAAAAAAAAGTATAAACAAAATTAATTCAGTTAAGAAAGGTTTTGAAATGATGAACCTTCACTTCTTGACAATATGCAAGTCTATGAACAAATTCCTTGACATGACATTAGCCAAAGTCTTCTCACGAATTAATTATTGCACTTCCCTAATTATTTTCTGCTGTAACCCATGTAGATTATGCGGTCTTCTAGTATAAACCACAGATTTTAAATAAGTACAAAGGAAAAAATCTAAGGAGTTTAGCCATTCAATGACTCCTCTACACCAATTCATTTATTTGGGAATATTTCGTTTAAAACACTTTAAGGCCGAACTTTACTGGTTCCTCATCTCCCAATATTAGGAACAATCTGATCACGTAAAAGTACTAAATATTTATATCTTATAAAACACGACCAATAATACAGTTCCTGAAAATGCCAACTCCAACGTTTCATTTTTGCATGGTGTGTATCTGTTTCTAGCATAATGAAGGTTATCTATTGACCAATATCGACAATTATAGTGAATAACTGTGCCATTCAAACAAAACGTAGCCTCGTCGGAAGATAGCAAATTGTAGTAAATATTGCATTATTGCAAATCTTTCCCACATCGCAAATTCTATTCTACTTTAGAATTCTGTCCGATAATTCTTTGCATAATTGTGGTTTATGTGGATTATTTTCCACGCTCAAATTCTACGCACGCGATCGGTAACTTAAAATTGTTCAATGTAGTAGAAGTTTGTGAAAGTTCCTCTATAATATCTTGAGCAATAGTTTCATTAGTCGCAACTTTTGGTCGTTCGCTTTTTGGCAGATTTCTAACATTTCCTAGCTACATTAAACCTTCGCAAAAGTTTTACCAACGACAGATCGTGTTATTATACGGGTGTATCAAATAAAATAAATTTCTTTGGGGTGGTATAACTACACGACATATAAAGCACAAACCCATCAAAACCGGATTTCATCATTAAAGAATAAAAAAAAGTAAAATTTCGATGCCAAAATTTTTAGTCCGGCCTGATGCAAGAAACGTCATGTTAAGCATCCGCAAACGTGTATTATGTATAAATACATCACTCATTTAGTTTATTCTTAATGGTATGCCGTAAGTCATTATTGTCATTCTGAATAAATATAGGCCCTTGTAAAAAAGAAATGAGCATTTAAATTTCTTCTTTTATAAAATAAACATTCCTTTTTTGTTAAGAGCATTCTACGAGCACAAATTTATTTTAAATCCTTCATACTTCGAGTTTCACGGATAGCGTCTCAGTAGTTACAAAACGTAAATATTTTTCTTTTGCTTTGTCGAACGAGAGTTAGTTGTAATAAACGGTACCACATGAATCGAGTTATTTCTTTGATTTATTAATCATAAACGCAAAATGATTTAATTGAATTTCACGAAATAAATGTAGTATAGAAAATTTGCAAAACGCCTTTTTTACTATGATTCGCGCGAAAATTGATCATACATCCGCGCTTTTTGCCATGCATCCAGCACGATTTTCTGTATAAATCCATGATGTCCTGAAAAGGATCTTTTTTTTTTTCGAGACGGGGGAGAATTAAATAAATTTTCGAAGTGGCTGCACTCCAAGCGGCGATCCACACAAATAACAGCGGTAATGGGAATATAGTGGATGTGGGGGTATACTCGGGACCGATTTAGTTCGGCACAGGTGGGCTCTGGCCCACGATTGTATAAAATTATTTTTTTCTCGTTAATCTTACAGATAGACCCCCTGGCATTAACTTTTGATTTTATATATTACAGCGCTTTAATTATTATATTTACAATCATATTTTGATACACCCTGTATACACTCTGTTAGGATATTTCGACGATATTTTTCTTTTTGTTAGGAAAAAGAAAATCAGAAATACTGAACTTCCCTTTGTAAAAATTTCCTGATAATAAAATTATAATATCTTGAGCAATAGTTTCATTAGTCGCGACTTTTGGTCGTTCACTTTTCGACAGATTTCTAACATTTCCCAGTTACATTAAACCTTCGCAAAAGTTTTACCAACGACAGATCGAGTTATTATATTCATTCTGTTAGGAATATTCGACAATTTCCTTTGTTAGGAAAAAGAAAATCAGAAATACTGAACTTCTCTTTGTAAAAATTTCCTGATAATATTTGATTCTGTGATTTTACCTGACCTGTGGCTATCGGTTTAGTCAATGCAGCAATCTCTGCGATCCTATTGTCTGTCCAGTACATGAATAATTGAAATATAAATTACTAACGAAGATAGACAGTGCATCTGCCGGCTTGGAAATTGCATTTCACCGCCAACAGCCAAATCGTCGTCATATAGTAGTTTGGGATTGGCTTCGCCCGAAAGTGTTGTCAATTAGCATGGACGTTTTCGACATTTATATTTTTTAAAATAAAAACCAAAAAAGTAATTTACGTAGTGACTACTTTAGATAACAACATGTGAGATCAAACTATGTACACATACGTAAATTCTCTAGCTGATATCGCATCAGTGCTGCTTACGAAATCGAGCAGACGTCATTCGAAACGTCGTGAAAAATGCAGTGAATCAGTCGGTCGTTAAATAAGCGTAAATTTACAAACGTCTAAAAATACAATCCAAAATCTGTGCTAAAACTACACGCCCAAGTTTTATGGCTCGTACTACAAATGCACATAGTGAGTATAGAAAGATATTTATAAATTCTGAATGGTGGTGGCGTTCGGTAAACAAACGCGATATATACTCGTGACTTACTAGATTAAAGTTCATCTATTTTAATACCGCGGAGGCAATGATCTTTCCACGCATCGGGAATGCACAAATAACACGTATTTCCTAAATACATTATTATATGCGCGATTGAACTGACGGAATTGGTTCAGTGTATCGGCTTGGTGTTGTTTTGACGTCGTTGTGGATAAAAATACGAAAAGGCTTCGACGTAATTCTCTTGAAAGTTCTATTATGCCATTAACAATTAAAATCTTACAGGTAAAAAAAAAAATAATGGTAAAGACAGGGTTTTGTGCTTCTTTAATTAGGCAAGATCTCATACAGCCATAGGTCAGTTTTCTCAGCAATGCAGCGAAATATGCAGTATTATCTCTAAGAAGACACCTACACAACAATTGTTATTTTATATCAAAAGTTAAAGAACGTAAAATTGTTGTTGTACAATTGTAAAGCTTTTAGTAAAATTAAACTTACCAGTTTACTGCAGGCTCGACAAAATATTTTGTCGCCATCCTTTACCAGTTCCAGATATGGCCTTAATCCATAAAGAAATTTTGTTCACTCATTACTCATTGCACATTACGCACAGTATTTAAACTAACACCATAATGCTGTTCTCGCTCAAGCATATTCAATGAAGAAATAAGTTTATTTGAGAGATTAATAATAATAAAACGTTTTTACCACATCCCTTCTGCTAGACGAAACTTAACACACGGCAGGTTCTTGGGAAAATATTAGAGAAACCACATCGTAAAATATTATGTTCTAGAATTGTCCGGTTGTTTGAATCACATTAGGAGATTATTAGGAATTTTACTACATGAAAGGATAAGAAAAAGCTTAAATATCGCAATATATCAACTTATTGACAAAAAATGTACATAGAAAATGCCTAATATCAATTATACAATCCACTAATAGCGCTAATATACTTCAAGTAGTGATAATATCGTCTACAATAGACTATAATAAAGATATGCAAAAATAAAAATACAGTGGTTAAAAAAAGGATGTCGGATATTTACCCCAATTAATATATGGTGTAATAACAAAAAAGTCCTTACGTTCAATATGGGTCCGCAATTCCAACTGTTCTTGACATTTAACGATGCATATTTTAAATAAAAAAAAAACATTTTTCGGTGTTGAGAATAGTTCCCTTTGCAAACAACTGTTGCTGACTTAAATATTACTGTCAGACATCTGTCATCATATATATGTATCATTTGCGTTCATTTTTTGTCTCAATCATGCATAAACACAAATGCAGCAATGGCCGATACTGATCTTTATTACGTCGCTTGCGAAAGTAATGCCACCTGAAGCACGCTATGTATGCCGAAGGAATTTCCAAATCGGTTGTTACCGACGTGATAAGAATTGTCTCAAGACCTGGCATATCCGCGCGTCCGAAACTGTCATTTAAAATTAATGTGGTTCTGGTAGACTCTAATCCAGTTTCTTCTCCCGCAGTAGAAATTAGATATTTTGAGACGGGTAAGGAAGACAAAGCCCAAATATTAGACCCGAAGACCTTGCCAGCAAAACTGAACGTCATCATTCCTCTCATTTGGAGAATTCTGCGGGAACACAGCTCTCTCCCTACCACATTCAACGCTTGCAAGTTTTTGCCTCCTCCGATTATGATCAGAGGTTTTTTCATTGGTTTTCGAACTGGCAGACTCCTAATTTTGCGACTCAGATTTTATTTTAGTGACGAGGCTAGTTTTACACAGAGACGGAATATTAATTTTATAACAATCACGTCTCGGAGATGAAAATCCCCATGCTGTTGTTGAAATCCATCACAAAAACCGGTTTCGCTTAAATGTTTGCTTGCTATTTTTGGAAAACTGTTTTACATTGGCCATATTCTCCTAATCGTTTAACGGGACAAGTATACTTGATTTCTAAGAACATGAATTACCCGTTTGTTGAGATCGTGCCACTTTATTACAATTAATATGTGTTTATCACGATGAGCTCTGCAACATTTTCCATCGTATTTAGAAATTTCTCACCTCTCACCCACTCTTACACCTCTAGACTTCTATGTTTGGCGAGCATCTAAAACAATTAGTGTACGCACGGATCTGTAAACAATTTGGAAGAACCTCAGGCACGAATCGTAAATTGTTGCGAAGGAAATTCGGAGGACTCCAGGAATTTTTCGAAAGATTGCGTTTCGATCTTTCATAATGAAGGTGTGTTAAGCTTGCGTAAAAATGAACGGGACATTGAACCAATTTCTTAGTTTTACTTTAACATAAACAATTTCTTTAATTTACATTCACATTCTTCTTGAAAATTTATCCACTAAACATCTCGCACATCGACATATTCCAAAACAGTTCGATGCGACCCATTGACTAAGCTTTTTTGTTATTTCCCCAGTACTACAATTGGTAAAAGATCCGACAACGCTTTTGATATAACACGTGTTATATGCACTTGCATTAGAATCGATCTAGTGAAAGTATTTTAAATTAGTGACACGATAGTGAATACTCTTTTTTTATAACAATTAAACATACTACTCGTGTTTTGTCGGCGCTTGGAACAGCAGTGGATAGCATGACTCACCACTCATGAGGTCAATAAACACTAGTACATCTAGTCGTTATAAAAAAAAAGTATTCGCTTCCCCCATTTTGCTCATAGCTATGTTAAAGTGCATGTGTAGTGGTGTAGATTTGACTATTTTTGCCATTTATACGAATATTTAAAATTTAACACACGATCAAGCTGTACTTGTACAATAACAAATTTACAAACTATAACTAACAGCTTCTTGCGGGTTTCGCCGTGTGTTAAAACTTTCGCTCACGTTTCCTTTCATACTGACAGCTTCTTCAGGATAACTGAACTGAACGCAGTGTTAACAAATTACAAATACATGGCCATCATTTTTTGACGATTCATCGCAACAATAAAGAAAATATATGAAAAGCAATTTAGATATCTTATTTAACAGGCTTTTCTAGTTAAAACACACAAAGTAATGTTATGTAAACAAAACTCAGGTGTGCAAATCAATATACAACTATAAAAGAAATGGGTAAAATCTGCCAAGAGAAGGTTGCAGATATTTATTTAATCCTATACTTGTCGGAGTTAAATATATCCTCTTAACTTTATATTCTCTTTCCACACTTTTTCGATGTTTTGTCGGCTCTCTTGCCTCACTTTAATTCATGTATTATTTCATCTTCCACGTTCTTCTCCTTACTCTCCTGCTCAATATTATCGTAGGCATTATGGTTTTGTGAACTTTCTTGGTTATTCTTTTCTCGATAAATATGGCCATATCATCTCAGCTGTTCATTCGTTATTTTCGTCCATATTGAGGATATTATTCTTAAATCTTCCCCAATTTTCCCATTTTTGATTCTATCTATGTTTGTTTTAATCTCTATTTTATTAATTATTTCAGTATTAATTCTAGACAGTATATTTTTTCAGCATTCGGAACTGTACATCAGCGCTGGCGTCACTATTTTTTTTATTTCTACTTTAATGTTCTTTTGCACTACCTTCCTTCTGAAGAATATCGATTTTTACTGTCAAGGTACCAAAAATATCCTTACATGCAGTAAACCATTAACACCACAAAAATGGGGCATTATTTCAACCAAAATGCCTATATCTACTCGCCTTTCTAAATCGCCCGGTTCTAATCTGATTCCCGTGACTGTAATTAAACCCTCTAAAATCCTATTTTATTGGCGTCCCTATACGAATTTTAAGTTCCCTCAAATGTAAATCTACTGGTAATATACCCGAAATACCGCACGCCGCTTCTGCCGAAATAGATTAATACCAACAAGGTACCAGATATATTTGCACGTGTGGTGAGTGCCACAAAAAATGGAGCACTATTTTAACCAAAACAAAAGGAATCCCAAAAGTTTAAACATCAATTGCATTTACACGTAACTAACTAAATAAATCAGACTCTGTTAAAACTTGAT